>CM032467.1:16464353-16480706 GCA_019059595.1 Marasmia exigua | reverse complement strand
ACAACACATGCGTCCCGGGGACCTACAGATAAAACCGCACAGAGAAATAACAGCACGCTCACTGGTATCAAAACGAGGCGAGGTAAGTTTTATTTTTTTTGAGGTGGCAGACGAGCAGAAGGGTCACCTGATGGTAAGCAATCCCGCCAAAAAACCCATGGACACCCGCAACAACAGTAGGAGTCACAAGTGCGCGCCATCCTTTATCCCCTTCCCCATTAGGGCCTCCGGTAACCTCACTAACCCACACCGGCGCGAAAACACAGCGCAGGCGCTGCTTCACGCGGTTTCTGTGAGGGCCCAGTGGTATCAGTCCATGCAAGCGACCCATTCATGCCTAGCGGGGCTCTCCCATTATTAAACTACACAAGAAAACCTTAGTTTACAAAAGTCTAAAACCAATCTGGGTCGCCATGCTCCCCTGCCGAGTATGTTGCAAGTGCATACAACGAAAGTAATACACTGCGATATCTTTTGCGATCGCGGATCCAAATTTAGCGTAATTGTCCTGATGCCTTGTGTCACCAAGGAATCAGCAAATTATGATAGAATCTAAGTTATAATTACGTTTATTTTAATTGTAACATTATTATCATTATCATTATTATTTCTATTTGAATTGATTTCAAATTTAAGTTAATCTAAATTCTTATTTAATAGTATGTACAGTATGAAATAGTCAATGTGTGTACGCCGATAGTAAGAACTACTAGTACTGTAATTATATTTTTTACGTTTTTTGTATGTATGCTGTAGGTGTACCTTTTTAAATAAATAAATAAACTGAGTACTTAGGCGCCGTAGTCTCTCCGCTCAGTTGTATGCGTAAGAAGATGCGGCAACGCTCTCACCGTATGGTCGCCAGTCCGGCGAGATGACCTGCGGTGCGGCGCAGCACCGCGTCGTGTGGCATGACCCTTAGGGTCGGTGGTAGTGAACGCGGCCTCTGGTGCAAGGATTGCAGGTAGCCGGCACAGTACAAACATCTGTGTGCATGAACATGTCTGTTTGTCAAAACAAAAGTTAGGCTGTTTTTTAAATCATTTTTTTATTTCACTTTTTACTCGTAGTATAGTGTATAATCTGGATCTCTCGTGCAATAAGCTGAAATCGTCACATTAGCTGTCCCATCCAGGGGTCCCTGGCGGTCGACTGTCCCATAGGTTTTCCAACTTAGGTCGACTGAAGGCATGAAACCACTAGAATCGCATGCTTCTACTTTTGTGCCGATAAAGAAATCCTTCGCACATATCTGCAATGAAAGTTTTTTTTATGTGATAAGTGGCAGACGAGCAGACGGATCACCTGATGGTAAGCGATTGCCACCACCCATGGACACACGCATCACCAGTGGAGTCACAAGTGCGCTACCAACGATAAAATCCCTTACCCTCATTGGACATCCGGTACCCCCACTAACGCAGCGAAACACAGCAGACGCAACTTTACTGATGGGTGGTCGAGCGAGGTCGACCATTCATGCTGAAGCGTGGCCCTCCCACAGTCAATACAAATTTTTCACGAACAAAAACGGAACCCAACATTTGTGCATGGTTATTTAATAACTAGTATAAGTGTTTGGTTATAAATAGTATAAGAGTTTGGTATAAGTGTTTCTCTCCTCGGAGACGAAGGAGGGACGCACATATTGGCGTCGTATATCCCTCCGTGCCTTGCGGAGCGCGGGGGCGAGAGGGGTCTGCCCTCGCTCGCCCTCCACCCCTCCTTCGCTGCCATCACATGCCTCACCAAAAGGCAGCGAAAAGCCTTCCAGGCCTCGTCACTCGCTAGTATAGCTCTCGACTCTACTAGTGAGAGGTCCTGGCAGACCTTCGCCACCGGTGCAACGGTGCAAATACCGCAAGGCGTGGCACGATGGTGTCTCATCCTGATGGATCTTATGCCGTGGGAGTGCGGCCTAGCCGGTATGTAGAATAGGCTACCCTCACTTTACCGGAGGTGTCGTTAAAAGGGACTAAGGTAAAGCTGCTGGCTTTTCAGACCCATAAAAAGGAGAAAATACTTGCATTTATATCAAACCTCGCCAAACCCGTCTGCCAAGCGTCGACCGAGAGTGGCAATTACCCCTCATGTGATTGACGGAGGCCCGCTGCCCAGCAGTGAGGACTTAAAGGGATGACGTGATGATGATGACCGAAACAAAACCATCTCCCGGTCATTACTGCGCCATGCGGAAGAGACGACACCGGTGGGCACGCTCAAGCCACCCGGTCCATGACCGGCGGCGAGCGCTTGACACCCGTGAGATAACTGGACCTACTCAAATTTTACGATGATTTTTTTTATGAGATAGCGTAGCAGACGAGCAGACGGATTACCTGATGGTAAGCGATTGCCCCCGCCCATGGACACACGCATCACCAGTGGAGTCACAAGTGCGCTACCAACGATAAAATCCCTTACCCTGATTGGACATCCGGTACCCCCACTAACGCAGCGAAACACAGCAGACGCAACTTCACTGATGGGTGGTCGAGCGAGGTCAACCATTCATGCTGAAGCGTGGGCCTCCTACAGTCAAATACAAATTGCAACTGCAATCAATTTTTCGCGTACAAAAACGGACCCAACATTTGTGCATGGTTATTTAATAAATAGTATAAGTGTTTGGTTATAAATAGTATAAGAGTTTGGTTATAAGTGTTTCTCTCCTCGGAGAGGAAGGAGACGCACATATTGGCGTCGTCTATTCCCCCTCCGTGCCTTGCGGAGCGCGGGGGCGAGAGGGTCTGCCTCTCGCTCGCACTCCGCCCCCTCCTTCGCTGCCATCACATGCTCACAAAAGGCAGCGAAAGCCTTCCAGGCCTCGTCACTCGCTAGTATAGCTCTCGCTCTACTAGTGAGAGGTCCTGGCCGACCTTCGCCACCGGTGCCAACGGTGCACATACCGGACGCGTGGCACGATGGTGTCTCCTCCTGATGGATCTTATGCCGTGTGGTAGCCGGCAGAGTAGAATAGGCTACCCTCACTCTTACCGAGGTGTCGTAAAAGGCGACTAAGGTAAAGCTGCTGGCATGACCCAAAAAAGGAAAACTCTGCATTTATATCAAAACCCTCGCCAACCCGTCTGCCAAGCGTGCTGAGTATGGCAATTACCCCTCATGTGATTGAGGGAGGCCCGTGCCCCAGCAGTGGGGACTTAAATGGGCTGACGATGATGATGATGAACCGAAGCAACCATGCCCGGTCATTACCTGCGCCATGCGGAAGGAGACGACACCGTGGGCACGTGAGCGCGTGACATAACTGATCTCTCAAATTTTACTGATTGTTTTTTTTATGAGATAAGTAGCAGACGAGCAGACGGACCGCCTGATGGTATGCGATTGCCGCCGCCCATAGATACCCACGACAAAAGTAGAGTCACAAGTGCGCTGCCAACCTTTAAACCCCCCTTACCCCCGGAGTGGGCATCTGACCGGATTGGATATTAATTAATTTCAAATTTCACTTACATTTTTTTTAATATATATTTCGTAAGAAGATTCATTAGCCTTCAAAACGTAGTATCGGATTATTCTATATATCAGTCGAGGGGGCAATTGACTATCGTAATTATAATCTCTAGGAACCTTTCCTGAAAATGGAATGAATTACAGATTTTAATAAAAAAATATTATAATTAAATATTCCATGTACAGCCTTTATTCATATTTTGTTAAATGTAGGCCTCCTTTACAAAGCGTCATATGTTGGAATATTTGTTACGTGACTACAGAAAAGCTAAAAAGGAAGGGTTAATTAGAGCAGTCTATGAATGTGTGTGAATTAAAGGATAGTCAATGAAACATAGTATCACACTACATAAATGTATTAACTTTTGCAAAGTATTTACCGATACTTTTTGAGTCGCATTCATCGTATTGATTGTATTTAGCAGGAGCGGCGGCGAGTAGCGCAACTAGAGACGCTGTAGCGAGCGCGCGTGCGACGGCCATGTTGCCGAGTGCGCGTGCGCAATGAGCGAGCTAAACGATAATAAAACCACATGCATTCACGGAACTATATACATGCCCCGTGAATAATCAATCCAGTTTCGTAAATGGGTACAAATTAACTACAACACTAATAAACTGACTTACTTGCTATTATTCTTGATTGAATGTCTCGGTGTCGCAAAAGGTAGAGGGTAAAGTACAGTGACGGCTGAATTTGAGGCCCTGGGCTCGGTCCCCGCGTCGGGCCAATTTTTTTTTATGTGATAGGAGGCAGACGAGCAGACGGATCACCTGATGGGAAGCGATTACCACCACCCAT
Organism: Marasmia exigua; assembly: GCA_019059595.1. Classification (NCBI taxonomy): domain Eukaryota; kingdom Metazoa; phylum Arthropoda; class Insecta; order Lepidoptera; family Crambidae; genus Marasmia; species Marasmia exigua. Next base: position 16,476,427 of record CM032467.1, on the reverse strand, counting down.
GGACACCCGCGACACCAGAGAAGTCACAAGTGGGCTGCTAGCCTTTAAAGTCCCTTTCCCCAGATTTTACCTTAGTTTTTCTGTAAACAAATTCTCAGTTTAAGCCTGAAGTCTGGAAGTTGGCGGTCTTGTGTCTCCGTTTTTTTTGTATGCTAGAGGCAACAAACGAGCAAGCGAGTAATGGAAAGTAATTAACGCCGGTCATGAACATCCGCGAAATCAGAGAGATCGCTAATGTGTTGCCGGCCTTTTTGAAAAATAGTACCCTCTTCTCTTGAAGGTCCCTAAGTCGAACCCGTCGGGAAATACTCCCACAGCTAAACCATTCCACAGAACTGAGGTACGTGGTAGAAAGTTCTGCGAGAAACGCACAGACCGTGCCTCGGAAAGCACGTTAAGCCGTTGGTCCTGCTCCAGATCTCTTTTCGGTAGTGTCCCAAAGAGATGACGGGGTATGTGAGCTGAGCTGAATCAGTTGGAGGGTTAGTAAAAAAAAAATACGTTTATTGCTTTCTCATAAAACAAAACAGGTATTTCCGTAACACTATAACTTATCTACCTTACATACTTCGTTTTTTACTATATTAACAATAATCTAAGGAAATTAATTAATTTAATTGGGCGTATATTGTTTTAAACTTTCATGGTCACTAACGATAGAATAGTTATTTACAATATAAGGTACAATATACGATATAAGGTACATGGTAGAAAGTCTGTAACTTTTCTTGTTACTTACGGGATTTCTACCATGTATCATTCTCTCCGTTCTGCAAACAACCTGCGTCTTTACATCCCGCGACACCACACCTCGTTCGTTACCAACTCCTTCACCGTGCAGGCAGTATGGCTTTGGTATTTGCTGCCTATTAATATCAAAACATCACTGAACAAGCATTCATTCAAGGAAAGGGTTCATGAGCATTTTTTGACATCTAATCTTTCCGTATCACTTAATTGCTGATATGTATATATATATCATATTATATGTAGTATTTTTTCTTTTGTATTTTACTTTATTGATTACCGTTATATATTGTATTTATAATGTACTAATTAATTATATATTTATATATGTAGGTATGTATATAATGTAGTTATTTTATATTAATGTTTTTTTCCTTACTAGTAAATATACAAGTTTTCTTTCGCCGCACCACTCCACTTTCTGCATGACCCAAAGGTTGACTATTAGAGAATGCCTCTTGGTATTGAGTTCGCCTATTGTTTCGAAATTTGTGCAACAAAGTTTTAAATAAATAAATACATAGACTAATTGGGCGTTTTCTATAGTAACCCTACTTCGTAAGTCTAAGTCCTTGGGTTTGTTCTGTATCTGGGTGTGATATTAGTTCCGTATTTATGCACGAGCATTTTTGTCAATAATACAATAACAAGACAAGTCCTTACGCTTCTTAGTACAGAATCAGGTTAATTAATGGGATGTTAATAATTGATATTTTTCATAGCAATCTTTTGCAATTTATTCTTAACACCTAAACACGATATGAATTGACGATATGAAAGTGTTATTTACTTAATAAAATGGTTTTTTTTTTGTTTTTTTAGTAGTTTAGTGTGTAATCTGAAATTTTCATGCAATATGCTACAATTGTCACATTAGCCGTCTCATCCAGGGGACCCTGTCGGTAGACTGTCCCATGGGTGTCTCTAACTAGTTCGACAGCGGGCTCGACACCACTAGAGTCGCATGCTTCTACTGATACACCGATGAAGTAATCCTCTGAGCATACCTGTAATTAAAGTAAGCATAAACTTTACTCAATAAATCGTTTGAAACACAATGGGAACAGAGCGACGATCTGTGGGCATACCACTAGCCCGCTTGGTCTGATTATATTCTAAAAGTAGCTGGGAAACAGCGGATGAGTTTGCCGGGGGACCGACAGAAGTGGCGAAATAGAGAAGAGGCGTATACCCAGCTGTGGGTGGATGTGGGCTGATATGATGATGATGACATGAGATCCATCCAACTTCAACAGCATTGGTTGCTTCGTTCGCCAAATTAATATATTGACATCATCATCATCAGCAACCCACACTCGTCCACTGCTGGACATAGGTCTCCCCTAATGCACGCCACTGCTCCCGATTTTCGGCCACTCTCATCCAGCCCACACCAGCCAGCCTTCGAATGTCATCATCCCATCTTGTCGAAGGGCGTCCAACACTACGCTTACCGAGGCGAGAGTATATTGACATATCGCATTCTAAATTTATAGATGAACCTCAATCATATTCCTCATTGACAAAACTACCAAGTATGTGATTGAAAGATAAAAAAGACCAATATTGAAAAATATTTTAAACTTTTACTTACGTCTTTTTTAATATATATTTCGTAAGAAGATTGATTTGATTTCAATACGTAGTTTCGTATTTTTCTATATATTATTTGACTGTCGTAATCGTAATCAAGAACTTTTCCTGAAAAGAAATAAAGTATACACATTTATTTATATATTCCTTTTGCATGTGAAATGGTAATAAAGATCTTAATTATAACCCAGTATATTGAAAGCCGTGCGGTTCCCGGCAGAGTAAAATAGGCCACCCTCACTCTTACCGAGGTGTCGTAAAAGGCGACTAAGGTAAAGCTGCTGGCATGATCATCAGCACTCAGAGAAGGAAAACTCTACATTTATATCAAAACCCTCGTCAACCCGTCTGCCAAGCGTGGTGGGTATAGCAATTACCCCTCATGTGATTGAGGGAGGCCCGTGGCCCAGCAGTGGGGACTTAAATGGGCTGACGATGATATTGTAAACTTTCTTCCGCGGACCATACTGTGAGCCCGCCATGAAGTGTGAGAAGCGTACAACTAGCAAAATTGCCTTCTTCTTGGACTTAGCATTGACTTTTGTCTCCTTCTGTCTGCTAGTAACGGAGGTGTGCTACGGGCGTTATTATTTTATTGCATAATGAACAAACTCAAAAAACTCAAATAATTCTTTTTTTGCATAGGCTTGTACACAGCACTTGCAAATCGTCATACATTTGAATGACTTAAAACTATAAGTACTTATGTATAATTTACATGTTAATACACATATAAGTTGATACACAAAATATACTAAAGAAATAAAGAAACATAATACGATTCTACCACCGGCTCGGAAAGTGGTTTCTGGTCGAGAAGATCCGGTAAGAAACTCGCCAGTTACTCTTTTTAATCACCAACCATTGATACAATGTTGTGTCATCATCATACCAAGCCATATAGTTTAATTGTATCACAAAATAAAATAAAGGCTATGATAATAAAATAAATATTATGTAAACCGAAGCAGACCAGTCCCCAAACGTGGCATGTTCACAAGTGTGACGTATGTGTCAGCCATCATTTCACTCAACCATATTAGAGGAAATGCAATGACCTGCCATATAGCGCCACCACCTGAGACATCACATTTGAGTGAGCATGATTACAAATTCCCCTCATAGGTCACAATGAGTAGTACCTAGTTACTTAAAACAATTCAGAAAAGAAAGTCAATACCTAACTGAAATCTAAAGCTCAAGTGACAATGTATTAATTTGTAGCAAATAATGTTACCGATTTTGTTATAAGCGCATTCAGCGTATTCCCGATTGTATTCAGCGTGAGAGACGACGAGCACTGCAACTAGCGCAACTGCAGCGAATGCGCGTGCGACGGCCATATTGCCGAATGCGCGGGCGCAATTAATGAATAACTGGTAGATAAGCGATAACTTGAACCTCACGGCAAATGTTTCGCGTGAATAATCAATTAATTTTTGTTTAGTAATTAGCTACAACACATTTGTTAATTATTTCCGATTCCTTCTATAAAAGCGGCCCCTAATATTTTCAATATTATTACGCATAGACAGCGTCTGGTCATATTACCCTCCGCAGTGTAAAAATACCCTTGTGATTCTGACATAAGGACAGTGCAAAGTTTAAGACAGTGCAAATTTTAGCTATTTTCATAGTCTGATGTCATATGGTCTACTACTGTGGGGATCCAGTGCTGACTTACAAGCCATCTTCATTTTGCAGAAGAGGGCCATCCGTGCCATCTACGGTCTTAGATCACGTGACTCACTCAGAAAAGTATTCAAGGAAATTAATATTTTAACCGTATCATCTCAATACATTTTTGATTGTATTATGTTTGTACGCAAGAACTGGCACCTTTACTCGCAAAAATCAGATTTTCATAGCTTTAACACGCAAAATAAACATAGGCTTGCTGTCCCAAATCTAAGACTTCATAAAACTGGAAACTCATTTGTAGGATTTATTTTTAGCATTAGAATGTTTAATAAGTTACCTCAAAATATCATTGATTTACCTGTACATAAGTTTGAGTTGCATGTAAAAAACTGCCTAATGCAGAAAGGATACTATAAAGTAGATGATTATTTTAATGATAAGGATTCCTGGACATGTTGATCTCTTCACCTGTCCTCTAATGTATAATTCATTTCATAATTTTTCTTTGACGATTTATCTAAACGATATTGATTATAAGCATTGTATATCATACTGTCACTGTAATCGTAATTCGTATAAGAATGAATATTGTAATTACCATATTATTTGAAAAGAGTAACTACTGAGTTTCTTGCTGATTCTTCTCGGTAGAAATTGACATTCCGAATCAGCGGTAGATTACATAATATTTGACATTCATAAATGCTCTTTATGGACTTAAATTGAATAAGGATATTTTTGATCTTTTTTAACAAGGGTAATTCGTCGTGATGACCTGTGTTTCTACAAGAAAATTGGTTACGTAGCGACCCGTAGCAGGCATAAGAAGAAAGGAATACTTGTTTAATTGTTACGTAATATTTAAAAATTAAATATATAGGTTCTTACGTCCTATGTTACACTTTAGCAAAACACTTTTCATAACTATATTCAACAGAATGGGCGGCCGTGCAGTAAAACTTTAGATCAACCACCGCCAGCATCAGCGAAACGCTGGTAAACCAGTGTAATTACAAAAAGCAAAACAATGCGTGATTGTCAGGAGTAATCAATCGAGTGACATAAACAAATGACAGGTAGTTATGGGCGTAAAACATGTTATAAAGATGGGACCAGTTGGTTAAATTCGAAGCCGTCCCGTAACGAACGAGAATATATATATCTGTCGCAGCCAAACAAAGGAGACACAAAGCGCGTGTGAAAGAGAGCGTGTAACGTCTGCTTTAAATTAGGCCCTCAGACTTGTACATTTCTAGGAGATTCAAGCTGCTAGGTTGGATAGCCACGTTTTTCCTTAAAGCCGTTTGATCAATAATCGCCGGCGCTAGCGAAACCATGGTAAACAATTGTATAATTACAAAGCATAACGATGCGTGATTGTCACGTGAGCACGTGCACTGAGCCGAGTGACATTAGCAAATGGGGGGGATGTACGGAAGTAATATTTTACATATAATAATATGTATGTATGTCGTTATATAACGTCCGTGCTGTGTGAGTAAAGGTACCGGAGTTTGGCAGAATACTTGTAATTTCACTAGTGTTGTGTGTGATCGTTTGTAGGTGTTGTATTTATTAAATGCACACAACGATTAAGTTGAATATTTAGTTTTATTTAGATGAATTTAAACAAAACACATACAGCCATTAATAATGTTACCATAGAGTCAAAAAGTACAATCATCACAGACAAGTGTGAATAGGCGCGAAATTCAAAATTAGGTAAGTACATTAAAAGTAGGCGGCATTGATTACCATCAGGTGGTCCGTCTGCTCGTCTGCAACTAAGCATAAAAAAGTAAAGAGTGTAAAGATGGGACTAGATTTGTTACTTTCCTAAGAGCTTTTGGATGTACTATGTTGGATTCCCACGAACTTCCTTAAAGAATAGTGTGATCAAATACAGGATTAGCGAAATCCTAGTAAACAATTGTAATTACAAAAAGCAAAACAACACTTGATTGTCAGGTGTTAAGCTGCGAGCACTCGGCGGAGTAACGTTAGCAAATGCGGGTATAGGCACGCACTTAAAACACATACAATGTGTCAATTAAGCTGTGTAAATAAATTATAGAGCCACTGTCTCTTACTTTATAGAAACTTATTTGAAATGGCATGACATGAAAACCCCATTAATTCCTGAAGCACTGATATCAAGACTTAATTTGATATAAATAGTGTAAAGGTGGTTCCGAACTTGCAACATCGACTCCTCCTAATAGCTCGTACACGAGTATGTATTCTCTAGGCATTCTTTGGAAGGTCAGGCGGTACTTTAAGCCTGAGCAGCTCTTAAATCTTTATAGAGCCCAGGTTCACTCCTGCTTAGAGTACTGCTGTCATCTTTGGGATGGATCTGCCCGGTATCAGCTGGATGCTTTGGACTCAATAGAGCACCGTGCGAAGAGACTTATCGGTGATGACGTACTCTCAGGGGCTGGCTTGCAGAGCCTTGACCACAGCAGACGTGTGGCAAGTCTCTCAGTCTTCTACCGGATTCATTTCGGTGAGTGTGCGGAGGTTCTGCATAATTTGATCCCCCCTAGCCCATTCCACCACCGGACAACAAGGCGCGGCGAGGGGTTTCATCCATACATTGTTGGCTTACCCCTTATCCGCACGAAGCGATTTGCCTCCACGTTCATAATGCGGACAGCTAAAGAATGGAACTCCTTGCCAAGGTCTGTTTTTCCGGACCACTACAATCTGGACATCTTTAAGGCAAGAGTGAACAGGCATCTCCTAGGCAAACGCGTTATATCCTAGACCTCATCGTCACTTTCCATTAGGTGAGATTGTGGTCAAGCGTTAGCCTACAGTTCATAATAAAAAAAAAGTAAAACAAATTAATTTTAAGGGCCATTGGAAAGACACATTTTGAGCGTTTATGTAGTTTTTACCGACTTCTTTTAGCACCTGCAGCCCAACTGACTCCACACATAGCGACTTGTCGTTCCTGTGGGTCCAGACAGCGAGGCCGAGAAAGGTGGCATAAGCGGTCGGCAAGCTTGTGTTTTCATAAACTATAAATAAATAAATAAATAAATATTTGACAACATCACATACATTGATCTGACTCCACGATAGGTAGCTCAAGCACCTGTGTTCCGGATACCAGAGTCAACAGTGGGGTTACAAATATATACATATAATACTTTTCTTTTGTAAATACATACTTATAATACATAGATAATACCCAGACCAATACAAACAGATATGTTCATGCACACAAAAGTTTGCACTGTGCGGGGATCGAACCCGCAACCCTTGCACCAGAGGCAGCGTTCCCTACCACTGTTCCAAACGGGTCGTCTAAACTATGTCCCAGGCTTATTAGTATCAGCGGGAACGCTTTTGGAATCCCGATATCCGATTGGGAGGAGCTTGCTGCCGAACGCCTCAGCCGGAAGAGGATCGTGTCCGAAGGCATAGCCCAATAGTCTATCTGTATCGAATTTTGCAAAATTTTGTCTTATTTAAATTACTCCTGCGTACGATACATATATTTCGCGACACAATTCGCGCCGTTCCCCAGGCCTGAACGACTGATCTACGTCCCCAACTTGCTACTCACACGCGGTTATGGGCCGATATGTAAATTTTACGAGCGTATTAAACCTTTTACTTGTGACGTATTGCGGTTATCAGGGAGAGTGGCTAAATCACTGAGATATGGAGAGCGTCCGTGAGGGAAATGCTGATGGGACCTCGCTGTGGTGTTGTTATTTCGTTTTTGTTAAGTTCTTGTTATCAGTAACTGCTTATGGCTTCTCGTTTATTGTAAATGTGTTTGTTCCACTCTTCTAATTTCGTTTGTTTTTCTTTGTTTTCCATTTGGTTTTATTTTTCATGTCCTCTTTTAAGTGTGCAAGTCCATCGCCCAAGGCTCAGCCTGAAAATCAGCGCTGCAGTAGTTACTGGCTGCTGCAGTAAATGCTGAGGCTGCGCCTTCTTTTCCACAAACCACAATGTCATGTCCTATTATATTTTGTTGTTTTTCCATATACTTGTCTACTGCTGTATGTACTATGTTTTTATAGCCAATTAACGATATCTTATCTTATCTTAGGAAAAAATGGTCAAGGTTTCCAACCATTATTCAATAGTTTTTACGCTAGAAGGTGCATCAATATCATTTTATAGCTTTTTATTTATCTTCATGAAGTAACAGCATCATATTAACGGTTCTCAACATTAGATATTTTTAAAACAAAGCGTTGCTTGTGCTGTTTTTTGCCGAGTGACTGAGGTTATCGCAGCTTATGGCGTCATCAGTTTATAATGACATGCCATTATAGTACATGTTGGCTCTGAAAATGGTGCGTCAAACGAAAAATGAAGATATAGAAGCGCCCATAGCGATGAGTAAGTAAAAATAATATTAATACACCTCTTTATCAAAATATTGTAACGGAAAGGAGTAAAAAATGACATAGGGGGGATCAAATAATGAAAGGGGCACAATTGTAACTCCACTGGTGTACCGGGTTCCCATGGGTGGCGGGAATTACTTTCTCTCAGGTGATCAGTCTATACGTCTGCCACTTACCACCTAAAAAAAGTAAAAACCCATACCTATTGGTACATAGCAATCATATCATTAATCTAAACCTTTTCATCTGTTCGTAAGATACAATGACTTGTTGAATAGGTGATTTACATACGTCAATCAAAGTTTTACCGGACTGTTAGAGCGAACTGATAAATCGCTGGCGGCACCTCTGTGAGGGGGGGTGCGGTCGGACGAACTCCCTTGCTCGGTCAGCTGTCAATCATGTGCACCCATTTAGATCGCTTCTCTACAAATGGCGAGGCCTTATGACTAGTACTGAATTTATATTTAATAAACAAAACACATTTCCTACATGGACCTGATTTTTTTTTGGACTATGGATTGGATGGAATCTAAGGATTTTTATTTTACACCGCATATAACTGCGCTATACCATAGATTTATCGGTTGGATAACGATTTAGTCGAATTCCCCCATAGCAGCTTAAGTACTTGTGTAACGGATATTAGACAGTATTATACTGATATCCTTCGACCTGTATTCTATGGAAATATAATACTTTGACTTCGACTTTGTGTCCGGCAACAGCGCGGCGGCCTTTTTTTATAGAAAGGCCAATCAGGATGACCTCACTCCGCCTGATGGTAAACGGCCGTGAAATCCAAATATGAGGTTGACAGGCATAAAAGAACTAACAAAGTACCCATTGAGTCTGCCATCCTCACCCTGATGGCCTGCTGAGATGCCGCTTCACGCCCCGCCTAAAAGACCCTGGATTGTATGAAGTTAAAGATAAGCCGAAAAAAATTCATACCTTAGGTATTCTGATGAAACAACAGTGTGAATCGGGCGCATAACGTGTTATCCGAGGCATGAGGATACAAGACCACCAGCTTCTAGACTCCAGGCTGAAACTGAAATTTCCTAACCGGTGCCCAACCTTGGTGAACCCAGGTCTCTGGCGCAGCCGTTGCATCCAAATGTGACCCACCACTGCGCTACCGAGGCATAATTTTACAGTAAAAGACGAGTTGTGAGACAATTTTCTACAAGTAATGTTTTCGATAGTCTTTTTATACGATAGTACTGGACTAAGGTTGTTATTCAAAACACAACATACTCGCACTTTGTAATTTGATCCATGAAATATATTACAGTCTGTATTCTTAGGCGTTCTCTTTGTACTATTCTAGTCTAGTCCACGGCAGCTTTAACAGACATGTTAATGAAATAATAACACTAAAACTGTTTGCCAATCCGGCTAGGTTGCGTCACTGCTAGTGTTGTGCAGTAGAATTAGAAGGTGCGACAATATTAATAGTATCGATAGCATTATCCAATTCTTTTTTACTTAGTAACATTTTTTATCGAAACTTTGTTATGGCAGTTTAATGATTGGAATATTCTAGATGTAGGTACTTATCCCGTACCTTAATATAACGATCTGATTGATTAATAAAAACAACATTTTTGTGCGCATTTTCTAGAATCTGCATTTCAACAGAACGTTTGGACTCTTGCAAAAAATGTGATCTTTGGAAACAATAGAAAAACCGGGCAAGTGCGAGTCGGACTCGCCCATGAAGGGTTCCGTAACAGCAAGTAAGATATATGGAAGGTAAATTGCGGTTTACGGTTTATAACTACACACTATATTTTTTAGTTTTATTATTCATTTATTATAGAAGTTAGAGGAAGAAGGACACACAATTTAACACTTTGGGAGCGTCTCTTGCGCAAAGTATTGTGTTTAGAAAAAAATGATGTTTAAAACCTCAACAACATTTTCAAAGATCTATCCATAGATACCCCACACGTATAGGTTTCATGAAAAAAAAAATTGAGTTTTAGTTTCAAGTACGGAGACCCCCAATTTTTTTTTTTTTTTCCAATTTTTGTAAAAAAATCGTGATGCGGTAAACAACATCTATTTACCAAGTTTCAATGGTATAGTTCTTATTGTTTCGAAGAAAAGTGGCTGTGACATACGGACGGACGGACAGTCGAACAGACATGACGAATCTATAAGGGTTCCGTTTTATGCCATTTGGCTACGGGACCCTAAACACTCAAGTACTAATGTCGGCCCGAACCGAATTCGAACTTTCTCAAGCGCAGCCATCGCTTTGAAGAGTGACGCTAGCAAATACTCCACCGATGTCTCTACTGTATCATTTATACTGTATACCCGGTCCTCAGACTTCATAAAATCGGTAATTCATTTGTTGGTTTAAGTATTAAGATATTAAATAAGCTACAAAATGCTATTAACCTATCACTGGATAGTTTAAGTTTCATATTTAAACCTGTCTAATAAAGAAAGGTTACTATAGTGTACAAGACTATTTAAATGACAAGGATTCTTGGTCACTAAGCGATTGTGCCCACAATCCGGTTAATTTATCCAATTTGCAGCTAATGTAATGCACGATCTGATACGACGGTTTTTTCTTTGTGAACAATATATTTCGCTAATTTGAACGTTGGCCTAATGTTGTGTTACAGTGCGAATCAAAATTACACGAAGCAGAATTGCCACTCTCCATGAGCGGCGGCAATCCCTTACCAACAGATGATCCGTCTGCTCGTTTCATCATCATCATCATTTCAGCCAATAGACGTCCGCTGCTGGTTATAGGACTCCCCCAAAGTTCACCATAGGGGGGGAGGGGGGGGGGGGTTACAACTACGCTGACCCAGTGCGGGTTGGTGGGCAATGCCAGAGCATCTTCCGTTGTGCAGCAGGGTCTCGTGCAGGTGAGGTTGACTTAGACCCCGTTAGATGTCGAGCAGTCCTATGACTGCTCGACATCTAATGGGGTTAATATCTATATATTGACGTCATCATCATCATCAGCCCATTTAAGTCCCCACTGCTGGGGCACGGGCCTCCCTCAATCACATGAGGGGTAATTGCCATACTCACCACGCTTGGCAGACGGGTTGGCGAGGGTTTTGATGTAAATGCAGAGTTTTCCTTCTCTGGGTGCTGATGATAATGCCAGCAGCTTTACCTTAGTCGCCTTTTATGACACCTCGGTAAGAGTGAGGATGGCCTATTCTACTCTGGCGGGACCACACGGCGTGATATTGACGAATGTGAGCTTTTAGATTTCTATTAAAACCTTAGTTTTGAAATAACTACTAGATTTCCCCAGGTTGTATAAAAATGTGTACAACACAGTGTTTTAAGAAGATATTCTCAGTGTGTCCAAATATCGATTCCATTCAAGGAGTGGCGTGAGTTATCGCTCAATTACCCGCGCCGCATCCCTCATACACGCGGGTGAGAGCGTGTACCAAGAGAGCTTAAGTACTTAATTACTTGTCTACGATTTGCAGCGTCTATCGGTTCGGACATTAAAGTCTTGTTCATTCCAGTAGCTCACACATCGATATTTGTTCCTCCTCCTAGCGATATCCAAATTATTGGAGGTCATGACCCCTCTTCTACATCACCGTGTGCTTGATTACTGACCGCCATTGGTGTCGATCTGCGCCGGTTTAATATGTGTCGTGAAGTGTGATGCGGATCTGGTTCGACCAACGTGTTGAACCTAGAGACTTAGAGGAAGACCTC
>CM032467.1:16444347-16464253 GCA_019059595.1 Marasmia exigua | reverse complement strand
TTTTAAACTTCCACAATAATTGATTAATAAATATTTAAAAGGTTGAGCTATCTTCATTAAACGAGATCGCTCTAGATGGTTTACCTAGTAAACAAACATCCTTTTTTTCTGTCAATCGCTTTCTAATTCTGCGAAGACCCTGCTCTTTTGTCTTAAGTTGCACACGTGCAAGGCCACTTACGGTTCCTTGTGCCTTATGCAAGTTTTAAAGCATTTTTAGTTTTTTTCTACAATTCAATATTTTGTTTTGCGTGTTGATTTTTAGAATTATGTCTATTAATAAAATATAAGGGGCTTATTGATATGTTTACTGGTGGTTTGCACCACCACAGTCCCCCCCTTGACTTTGTGTGAGTGAGAAACATTCTCATTTCGCAAAGGTCACTTATATCAATTTTGACTTTGTTTGTTGTTGACTGTCATATAATACCTCGCTATGTTTACTGCATTAAAATTCCCTTCTATTTTCCGAGTAACTGGCTCTATCAATGTGTAACAGTTCGGGTACGGTACTGCCGTGACTATGTAAGGTCCCTTGTACAGGAGTGAAAACTTTTTCATGATTTTATGTTCTTTATTTGACCGTATAAATGTTTTAATTTTGACATAATCCCCTATTTTATACACGACTAACCTATGTCTTTTAGCAAACTGTCGTTTCTGCCTACACTAGCCTTTAAAGCCTAGATCTCTGCTTAAAGATTCCGGAATTACTAATAATATCAACTCGGTGTTGGGCGTTATAAAATATAATATTTCGCCAATCAACTTGTAATATTTAAATGTGCGTATATCCGAGTCTTCCTTTCCTTGTCTCAAACTATTTTAATTCGTTTTAACATCGGATCTTCGTCCTCTAATTTCACGATAGTTGTCGTAAACTACGTGTTACTGTCCCGTGATTTTAAGATTTAAACCAGTATATGTGTGGTTGAGTTGTTTTATTTTCTTTGCCCACTTCCACACCTTCAATATTCCCTACTCAAAGTATCAGCTACTAAATGTTCACTACACTTTATGTATTGAATTTCATAATCGAATTGTTCTAAATAGGAAACCCATCTAGCAACACGTGCACTAAGCAACGTCCATGATTTAACAAATGTTAGGCTTTTATGGTCTGTCTTAATGACAATCCTTGCACCCCTCAAATAAGTTTCAAACTTCTTTAATGTGTAAATAATGGCAATAAACTCTTGTTCACTAACAGTCCATCTGGTTTGGGCTCCTTTGTAGGCGTATGAACAAAAGCCTATTATTCTTTTCTAAACCGTCTTTGTCTAATTGATAGACATAACCGCCTAACCCGACTGAGCTTGAGTCAGCCTGAACAAAATATAAACCATTGAAATCTGGTTGAGAAAGCATTACACTGTGTGTAAACGCCTCTTTTAAATTGTTAAAAGCTTTGTCTTCTTTATCACCCCATACGAACTTAACGTTAGCTTGTAATAATTTGTACAATGGATCCGTTAAAATTCCAAAATCTTTTATGAACCTTCTAAAATAATTCACGAACCCTAAGAATGAACGTAATTGTTTTATAGTCTTCGGCCTGGGATAGTTCAATATCGCTTCTATTTTGTCTGGGTCTAAACTAACGCCCTCCGTACTAAGAATGTGACCTAATAATTTAACTTGCTTCGCTGCAAAGTTACATTTTTCTAAAGAGCAAGTAAATCCGGCGGCTTGTAATTTCGTTAATACTGTATCTAATTGATGTAAATGCTCCTCTAAGCTACCTTTAGAAATCAAACATAAATCATCTAAGAAGTTCATACAGTATGACCTGACCTCTGGCCCTAATACAATATCCATAGCTCTGGAAAATGATCCCACACTTGGTTTTAATCCCTGAGGCAATACTTCATAGACGTAGCTTTTGCCTTGGAAAACAAAGCCTGTATATTTTTTTGATTCTCGGGACAATGGTATGGTAAAATATGCGTCCTTAATATCAATTACTGCAATATAATTAATGACGTGACCAGACTGTAATATGAAACTCATCACCAATTCTTATTGGAATAGTAACTAACCTATTCAACTTTTCCTTAGTAACCCCAAAAGCTCCCGCTATCCTGACCTCCGGTATAGGTATTTCAGCTACCTGACCTAAATTTTCTTGAATCTTTTCATAACTCTCCTGTCTTACACATGTGACTTCTGATCCACTATCTATAAGCCCTTTTAGCTGAATATTTCCCACATGAACAATTATCTCAGGTAATGTAATTTGTCTATCTAGATCTGAATTAGCGTCTAAACTATTCGCGTCCCTAAATACTGTACATAATAACCTGTCATGGCGCCCTGCCTTTTCATTCTCCGTTTGTTCAGCCAAACACACTCGGAACTCTCTCCCTTTATGAAGTAACAATTGAATAAATTCTTCTATTCCTACGCTTGTACCTAGTGTACATAATTCATATAACCGATGTTTACTATCGTTCACGCCTGGCGTCCATTTACATTGAAACATATAACGCAAACTAAGGGGCAAAAACTCCTCTCTACCTGCCTTATCTAATGTTTTTACCCCAGCCACTAGCTTTTTGGTTTGACGGCTCTACTTGTGACGTAGCCGACATGTGGTTACTTGTCTCACTACCTGGTTCTTTAGCTGGCGTAAATTCTATTGGTCGAGGACCACATTCCCGAAAGTTAACGCCCCCCCTAGAGCGGTTCACTCCTCTACCTCGGTTACTAAAATTTCGGTATGAATAATTACGTCCACGACTATTTCCTATCGGATTGTATCGTATTGTGTTTACCCGCACTGCCGACCTATAAGTACCTCTAGCGGAAGGACCACCGCGCGTAAAATTCCCATCCCTATTGTTTGATGACGCTATAGCTGTTAAGTGATTTTTATCAACGTTCTGTTCTAGATGCCTAATAAACTCCATTGCACCTCTAACTGTCATATTTTCCTTGCGTGAAAAATATGCTATCTGTATGTGCTGTGGCAGTTGCCGAAAAATAGTATTTACCTTTTCCGTTTCGGTAAAAGGTATAGTCAAGTAATAAATTTTATTAATTTGCGCCGCAAAATACTCTTCCATTGTTAATGGAGAACTTTCGTCATATTTCGAAGTGATGAATTTTTGTTTTACTATCTCTTGTTCGTTAACGCCCCAAAATACTTCACGGAAATCGCGCTCAAAGTCATCAAAAGACTTCCAACTATCTCTATAGATATTTAATCGGGATCTTGCTGATCCTGTCAACGATTCTATAGCTAAAGCTAATGCTTTTGCGCTATTAAAGTCAATGCCTATTAGCGATATGTAATTACGCAATTCTCGTAAGAATTGCATCGGGCTATTCTCATTATTAGCGTCCATCAAAACTAGGTAACTTCTGTGTTACTTTCACAATGCAAACCTGATTCTTCTCTGTTCTTTCCATAGTATTAATTCCAGGATTATTAATTGATTGAACCTGATTAATACCCCTATCTATCATCACCCCACTATCTACTGACCCGCTACCTGATCTGGCCGAACTTGTGATGGATCTTTCTAACATGTCTAACCGATTTACTATTTGCTGCAACAGCGATTCGCTATTGACAGTTGTCTCATTGGACACAGGCGCTTCCCTTTGTAACGGTGACATAATTCCGATACGCTACCCGCAACGTCTGATCTAGATTTTCTAAATGTCTACCTCCTCGCTTCCCAACTACAGTCCTTCTAGTATGCACCATCTCAAAACTAATCAACAAAGTCTATTTATCACGCAATTGAAACAATCTTTAGATGTTATTTTACCTAAAATTATTTTTGTTTCCGCGATACGCCCTGACGCCCTTAACTACCTGCTTTCTAACGCCTCAACAGTTTTTTTATCGATGACCCTTTTGTTTTGTCCGCTGTGAATGACTCTAACCGTCGTTTAAAATTTGTAATCTACGTTGTGTTTTGATTTTTTTATCAGTTCGAGATATTTGTTGAATACTAAAATTAATTATGTATTCAAATACAAATATCCTGGTCACGGCACCACCTGTAATGGTCACCCCACCCTACTCGACTCGACCTAGGCCTGCTCGCCTGCTCGACTCGTCTCTTTCCTAACTCCTTAGTCTATACTCTAACTCGCTACTCCCTACGCGAAAAGTTGTCTGCAGTCGCGTGTAGAATCGAAGGAATGGAGGTCTACCACTACGGCTCAAATACTGGATCTATAATAATTATGAATTACTATCTAATGCCTACATCAAACCCTAGTATTATAAGCCTGCCGCAAGGAAAACTTAACCCGAGTTTTCCATATAAAAATTGTGATCGTCTAGAATTAAAATTTCGTTTTTGTTAATTACCTTTCTACTCGTTACTTTAGGCCGTATTTTGTTGAAATAGAAATAGAAGCTGAGATATTAATACCAAATGAGAATTTTTACGCAGTCCCGTTCTAACAAGAATATCATATGACAGTCAGTGCTTTAAACTAACTTTTATTGCTTAGTGGAATAGTTTTAAACAAATAAGAAGTTTGTCCGACCACGGCCACTCAAGTCTAGTCTTGTCATAAGTCAAGATTTAAATAATAACTGATCCCCCAGTTATAGATATAGCGCAAATAATTTACAAAGAGCTCTTTGTTATCCCCTGTGCAGGTACTTTATGTTTTGATTTGTACGTACAATTTGTTATCTCAATGAGATATTGTTTTATAAATTATATATCCATGGATTAAAATGGAGTTGAGTGAACTCAACTTAGTACCCTGGCACTGTTTTGTGTTTTTCCCTTTTGTAATATTTCGTCGACGAATTAGGTGCGGAATGAAATTCGGCACTCTTGCGCTCTTGATAAGTTTATGTATATGATACTGTGTTTGTCGACCCGAGTCGTAGTACTTGACAAAGTCCAACAGCTCTGATATACCTAAGCGACGGGCTCCAGCCTACTAAAAAAATGGAAGTCCTCCAAGTCAATTAAATTAATAAAATGCTGGCGCATATCATTAATTCAATGTAACTCTTGCAAAAGCCTCTAAACTTATTTCCTAGAATATTTAAATGTATTTGATAATAGCTCCACCACTGCGAAGTTATTGTTAGATAAATACCGTTGCCGCGATATCCCTCTACTAATAACAACGACCCTTTGCCTCTGCTTCTCTAGAATCGGTCTAGATCCACGTACACAGCTATTATCACGTAACACACAAATCTTAACACTGGCAACTAATTCCAAATGAATTAGGCTTAAACTTTATCACAAATAAAACGCGCTTTTATAAACTTTTACACAATAACTATCACTTCGCTTCACTAGAATAATCACTAATTTGCCCTTAACGTAATGTTTTACGCGACCTAAGTGTGTGTGTACCTATAGCTGCTAAGCCCTAGTGTTCTGTACCTGGTCTCAAAGTTTCCACCACGAATCTTTGAGGTGTGTGTGAATGTGGCAAAATTAACCTACTCCTAACGCCCTAGCTGGCGAGAAACCGGGCCTACAGGTTAGGAAGGTTTCTCACAATAGGAAATGTAAGGAAAGGAAGGTATTTGGTCGCCCCCGAAAGAGGAATTCCACAAAGCTTTTGCTGAGAGTCTGGCGGGAAAACCAGAACCCTATTCTAGGTCCACTTCGACGGTCCCAAAGCTCCGTGAAACTCGTTTCGGCGCTGCGGTACTTGTTAGCTATTCTGTTCAACCACTGTTCCTCCTTGGTTTAGAAAGACTAGGTAATTCTGAAACCAATTAGCAACCGCAGTATCCCAAACTAGCTTAGAGCCCAGTACAAAACTCTATTAGGCCCGAATGCCTTTAAGCTCGGTATGCGAACCGATATCTCACAATTAACCACAAAGAATCTTACAAAGATCAAAAATCACTCAGACACTGACCTTGTCCTATATATCAAGTCGAAGAACCATGTCTCTCGTGAACATGACCGTGCAGCAAGACGCCTTGTGACCAACTGTCCCTGTTTGTCCCTCGGAACTACATTATATAATTACGCAATGTGCATTTTGACGCTAAGGTGCCAAAAAAAAACCCCACGCCTCGCAAGGGCCGACGCTTTGCTTATCGCTTTGCACGTGTTCAAATCGTTTCACACAAAAGAATAGAAAAGGACAGACTTCTCCCAAACTTTAAACTTTTTACAGTTCCTTTGCCAAGCAAAATTGACCAATATCTAAACGTTATAACTCCTTTGTTTTATTTAGGAACTGAGTATATATCTAGATGTGAATAAGCTGTGAAGCCTTTGTCTTTCTTGCGAGATACGATTCGTACACTCAACTTATCATTTAAACGCATGGCAACTTATTCTACAATTATATCTAATTGCATTCGCTGTTTATAAGCGTCTTAATTAAGTACTCTTAATAGGAGGATCGACCATTAGTCTTTTGACCAGACCTTGTTCCGTACTACATGGATATATCTTTAGAGCTGATTTATTGTTTTAAACTTCCACAATAATTGATTAATAAATATTTAAAAGGTTGAGCTATCTTCATTAAACGAGATCGCTTTAGATGGTTTACCTAGTAAACAAACATCCCTTTTTTCTGTCAATCGCTTTCTAATTCTGCGAAGATCCTGCTCTTTTGTCTTAAGTTGCACACGTGCAAGGCCACTTACGGTTCCTTGTGCCTTATGCAAGTTTTAAAGCATCTTTAGTTTTTTTGTACAATTCAATATTTGGTTTTCGTGTTGATTTTTAGACTTATGTCTATTAATAAAATATAAGGGGCTTATTGATATGTTTACTGGTGGTTTGCACCACCACAGTCCCCCCCTTGACTTTGTGTGAGTGAGAAACATTCTCATTTCGCAAAGGTCACTTATATCAATTTTGACTTTGTTTGTTGTTGACTGTCATATAATACCTCGCTATGTTTACTGCATTAAAATTCCCTTCTATTTTCCGAGTAACTGGCTCTATCAATGTGTAACAGTTCGGGTACGGTACTGCCGTGACTATGTAAGGTCCCTTGTACAGGAGTGAAAACTTTTTCATGATTTTATGTTCTTTATTTGACCGTATAAATGTTTTAATTTTGACATAATCCCCTATTTTATACACGACTAACCTATGTCTTTTAGCAAACTGTCGTTTTCTGCCTACACTAGCCTTTAAAGCCTAGATCTCTGCTTAAAGATTCCGGAATTACTAATAATATCAACTCGGTGTTGGGCGTTATAAAATATAATATTTCGCCCATCAACTTGTAATATTTAAATGTGCGTATATCCGAGTCTTCCTTTCCTTGTCTCAAACTATTTTAATTCGTTTTAACATCGGATCTTCGTCCTCTAATTTCGCGATTTGTCGTAAACTACGTGTTACTGTCCCGTGATTTGAAGATTTAAACCAGTATATGTGTGGTTGAGTTGTTTTATTTTCTTTGCCCACTTCCACACCTTCAATATTCCCTACTCAAAGTATCAGCTACTAAATTTTCACTACCCTTTATGTATTGAATTTCATAATCGAATTGTTCTAAATAGGAAACCCATCTAGCAACACGTGCACTAAGCAACGTCCATGATTTAACAAATGTTAGGCTTTTATGGTCTGTCTTAATGACAATCCTTGCACCCCTCAAATAAGTTTCAAACTTCTTTAATGTGTAAATAATGGCAATAAACTCTTGTTCACTAACAGTCCATCTGGTTTGGGCTCCTTTGTAGGCGTATGAACAAAAGCCTATTATTCTTTCTAAACCGTCTTTGTCTAATTGATAGACATAACCGCCTAACCCGACTGAGCTTGAGTCAGCCTGAACAAAATATAAACCATTGAAATCTGGTTGAGAAAGCATTACACTGTGTGTAAACGCCTCTTTTAAATTGTTAAAAGCTTTGTCTTCTTTATCACCCCATACGAACTTAACGTTAGCTTGTAATAATTTGTACAATGGATCCGTTAAAATTCCAAAATCTTTTATGAACCTTCTAAAATAATTCACGAACCCTAAGAATGAACGTAATTGTTTTATAGTCTTCGGCCTGGGATAGTTCAATACCGCTTCTATTTTGTCTGGGTCTAAACTAACGCCCTCCGTACTAAGAATGTGACCTAATAATTTAACTTCGCTTCGCTGCAAAGTTACATTTTTCTAAAGAGCAAGTAAATCCGGCGGCTTGTAATTTCGTTAATACTGTATCTAATTGATGTAAATGCTCCTCTAAGCTACCTTTAGAAATCAAACATAAATCATCTAAGAAGTTCATACAGTATGACCTGACCTCTGGCCCTAATACAATATCCATAGCTCTGGAAAATGATCCCACACTTGGTTTTAATCCCTGAGGCAATACTTCATAGACGTAGCTTTTGCCTTGGAAAACAAAGCCTGTATATTTTTTTGATTCTCGGGACAATGGTATGGTAAAATATGCGTCCTTAATATCAATTACTGCAATATAATTAATGACGTGACCAGACTGTAATATGAAACTCATCACCAATTCTTATTGGAATAGTAACTAACCTATTCAACTTTTCCTTAGTAACCCCAAAAGCTGACCTCCGGTATAGGTATTTCAGCTATCTGACCTAAATTCTCTTAAATCTTTTCATAACTCTCCTGCCTTACACATGTGACTTCTGATCCACTATCTATAAGCCCTTTTAGCTGAATATTTCCCACATGAACAATTATCTCAGGTAATGTAATTGGTCTATCTAGATCTGAATCACCGTCTAAACTATTCGCGTCCCTAAATACCGTACATAATAACCTGTCATGGCGCCCTGCCTTTTCATTCTCCGTTTGTTTAGCCAAACACACTCGGAACCCTTATGAAGTAACAATTGAATAAATTCTTCTATTCCTACGCTCGTACCTAATGTACATTATTCATATAACCGATGTTTACTATCGTTCACGTCTGGCGTCCATTTACATTGAAACATATAACGCAAACTAAATGGCAAAAACTCCTCTTTACCTGCCTTATCTAATGTTTTTACCCCAGCCACTAGCTTTTTTGGTTTGACGGCTCTACTTGTGACGTAGCCGACATGTCGTTACTTGTCTCACTACCTGGTTCTTTAGCTCGCGTAAATTCTATTGGTCGAGGACCACATTCCCGAAAGTTAACGCCCCCCCTAGAGCGGTTCACTCCTCTACCTCGGTTACTAAAATTTCGGTATGAATAATTACGTCCACGACTATTTCCTATCGGATTGTATCGTATTGTGTTTACCCGCACTGCCGACCTATAAGTAGCTCTGGCGGAAGGACCACTGCGCGTAAAATTCCCATCCCTATTGTTTGATGACGCTATAGCTGTTAAGTGATTTTTATCAACGTTCTGTTCTAGATGCCTAATAAACTCCATTGCACCTCTAACTGTCATATTTTCCTTGCGTGAAAAATATGCTATCTGTATGTGCTGTGGCAGTTGCCGAAAAATAGTATTTACCTTTTCCGTTTCGGTAAAAGGTATAGTCAAGTAATAAATTTTATTAATTTGCGCCGCAAAATACTCTTCCATTGTTAATGGAGAACTTTCGTCATATTTCGAAGTGATGAAATTTTGTTTTACTATCTCTTGTTCGTTAACGCCCCAAAATACTTCACGGAAATCGCGCTCAAAGTCATCAAAAGACTTCCAACTATCTCTATAGATATTTAATCGGGATCTTGCTGATCCTGTCAACGATTCTATAGCTAAAGCTAATGCTTTTGCGCTATTAAAGTCAATGCCTATTAGCGATATGTAATTACGCAATTCTCGTAAGAATTGCATCGGGCTATTATCATTATTGCGTCCATCAAAACTAGGTAACTTCTGTGTTACTTTCACAATGCAAACCTGATTTTTCTCTGTTCTTTCCATAGTATTAATTCCAGGATTATTAATTGATTGAACCTGATTAATACCCCTATCTATCATCACCCCACTATCTACTGACCCGCTACCTGATCTGGCCGAACTTGTGATGGATCTTTCTAACATGTCTAACCGATTTACTATTTGCTGCAACAGCGATTCGCTATTGACAGTTGTCTCATTGGACACAGGCGCTTCCCTTTGTAACGGTGACATAATTTCCGATACGCTACCCGCAACGTCTGATCTAGATTTTCTAAATGTCCTACCTCCTCGCTTCCCAACTACAGTCCTTCTAGTATGCACCATCTCAAAACTAATCAACAAAGTCTATCACGCAATTGAAACAATCTTTAGATGTTATTTTACCTAAAATTATTTTTGATTCCGCGATACGCCCTGACGCCCTTAACTACCTGCTTTCTAACGCCTCAACAGTTTTTTATCGATGACCCTTTTGTTTTGTCCGCTGTGAATGACTCTAACCGTCGTTTAAAATTTGTAATCTACGTTGTGTTTTGATTTTTTTTTATCAGTTCGAGATATTTGTTGAATACTAAAATTAATTATGTATTCAAATACAAATATCCTGGTCACGGCACCACCTGTAATGGCTCACCCCACCCTAATCGACTAGACCTGCTCTGCTCGACTGCTCGACTCGTCTCTTTCCTAACTCCTTAGTCTATACTCTAACTCGCTACTCCCTACGCGAAAAGTTGTCTGCAGTCGCGTGTAGAATCGAAGGAATGGAGGTCTACCACTACGGCTCAAATACTGGATCTATAATAATTATGAATTACTATCTAATGCCTACATCAAACCCTAGTATTATAAGCCTGCCGCAAGGAAAACTTAACCCGAGTTTTCCATATAGAAATTGTGATCGTCTAGAATTAAATTTCGTTTTTGTTAATTACCTTTCTACTCGTTACTTTAGGCCGTATTTTGTTGAAATAGAAATAGAAGCTGAGATATTAATACCAAATGAGAATTTTTACGCAGTCCCGTTCTAACAAGAATATCATATGACAGTCAGTGCTTTAAACTAACTTTTATTGCTTAGTGGAATAGTTTTAAACAAATAAGAAGTTTGTCCGACCACGGCCACTCAAGTCTAGTCTTGTCATAAGTCAAGATTTAAATAATAACTGATCCCCCAGTTATAGATATAGCGCAAATAATTTACAAAGAGCTCTTTGTTATCCCCTGTGCAGGTACTTTATGTTTTGATTTGTACGTACAATTTGTTATCTCAATGAGATATTGTTTTATAAATTATATATCCATGGATTAAAATGGAGTTGAGTGAACTCAACTTAGTACCCTGGCACTGTTTTGTGTTTTTCCCTTTTGTAATATTTCGTCGACGAATTAGGTGCGGAATGAAATTCGGCACTCTTGCGCTCTTGATAAGTTTATGTATATGATACTGTGTTTGTCGACCCGAGTCGTAGTACTTGACAAAGTCCAACAGCTCTGATATACCTAAGCGACGGGCTCCAGCCTACTAAAAAAATGGAAGTCCTCCAAGTCAATTAAATTAATAAAATGCTGGCGCATATCATTAATTCAATGTAACTCTTGCAAAAGCCTCTAAACTTATTTCCTAGAATATTTAAATGTATTTGATAATAGCTCCACCACTGCGAAGTTATTGTTAGATAAATACCGTTGCCGCGATATCCCTCTACTAATAACAACGACCCTTTGCCTCTGCTTCTCTAGAATCGGTCTAGATCCACGTACACAGCTATTATCACGTAACACACAAATCTTAACACTGGCAACTAATTCCAAATGAATTAGGCTTAAACTTTATCACAAATAAAACGCGCTTTTATAAACTTTTACACAATAACTATCACTTCGCTTCACTAGAATAATCACTATTTTGTCCCCAACGTAATGTTTTACGCGACCTAAGTGTGTGTGTACCTATAGCTGCTAAGCCCTAGTGTTCTGTACCTGGTCTCAAAGTTTCCACCACGAATCTTTGAGGTGTGTGTGAATGTGGCAAAGTTAACCTACTCCTAACGCCCTAGCTGGCGAGAAACCGGGCCTACAGGTTAGGAAGGTTTCTCACAATAGGAAATGTAAGGAAAGGAAGGTATTTGGTCGCCCCCGAAAGAGGAATTCCACAAAGCTTTTGCTGAGAGTCTGGCGGGAAAACCAGAACCCTATTCTAGGTCCACTTCGACGGTCCCAAAGCTCCGTGAAACTCGTTTCGGCGCTGCGGTACTTGTTAGCTATTCTGTTCAACCACTGTTCCTCCTTGGTTTAGAAAGACTAGGTAATTCTGAAACCAATTAGCAACCGCAGTATCCCAAACTAGCTTAGAGCCCAGTACAAAACTCTATTAGGCCCGAATGCCTTTAAGCTCGGTATGCGAACCGATATCTCACAATTAACCACAAAGAATCTTACAAAGATCAAAAATCACTCAGACACTGACCTTGTCCTATATATCAAGTCGAAGAACCATGTCTCTCGTGAACATGACCGTGCAGCAAGACGCCTTGTGACCAACTGTCCCTGTTTGTCCCTCGGAACTACATTATATAATTACGCAATGTGCATTTTGACGCTAAGGTGCCAAAAAAAAACCCCACGCCTCGCAAGGGCCGACGCTTTGCTTATCGCTTTGCACGTGTTCAAATCGTTTCACACAAAAGAATAGAAAAGGACAGACTTCTCCCAAACTTTAAACTTTTTACAGTTCCTTTGCCAAGCAAAATTGACCAATATCTAAACGTTATAACTCCTTTGTTTTATTTAGGAACTGAGTATATACCTAGATGTGAATAAGCTGTGAAGCCTTTAGTCTTTCTTGCGAGATACGATTCGTACACTCAACTTATCATTTAAACGCATGGCAACTTATTCTACAATTATATCTAATTGCATTCGCTGTTTATAAGCGTCTTAATTAAGTACTCTTAATAGGAGGATCGACCATTAGTCTTTTGACCAGACCTTGTTCCGTACTACATGGATATATCTTTAGAGCTGATTTATTGTTTTAAACTTCCACAATAATTGATTAATAAATATTTAAAAGGTTGAGCTATCTTCATTAAACGAGATCGCTCTAGATGGTTTACCTAGTAAACAACCATCCTTTTTTTCTGTCAATCGCTTTCTAATTCTGCGAAGACCCTGCTCTTTTGTCTTAAGTTGCACACGTGCAAGGCCACTTACGGTTCCTTGTGCCTTATGCAAGTTTTAAAGCATTTTTAGTTTTTTTCTACAATTCAATATTTTGTTTTGCGTGTTGATTTTTGCACTTATGTCTATTAATAAAATATAAGGGGCTTATTGATATGTTTACTGGTGGTTTGCACCACCACAAGAGCAGGCATTTCTAAATAAATTAAACACGATTCTCGTGATAAAAAGATGACATGATTATTGCGTGCCTTGGCAATACTCAATAGACATGTGTAACTCTTTACGGATACGACTCGGTGATCCGACTCAGCCACGATACACTGTTCCAAATCTCTAAAGTTCGCTTCGAATGTATCATTCGACTCAAATGGATCTCTACCAGTGGTGAATCGGTACGCGGTAGTTTTCTCGCTCACTGACACGGATGAGCCGAATGATCCGAGTGAGCCAAATGATCCGAGTGAGCTGAATGTACCGAGAGAAGGCCGAATTATCCGAATGAGCGGAATGATCTGAATTCAGTGGTCGCCGTGGTACGCCGTGTGGTCCCCGGCAGAGAAGAATAGGCCACCCTCACTCTTACCGAGGTGTCGTAAAAGGCGACTAAGGTAAAGCTGCTGGCATGATCATCAGCACCCAGAGAAGGAAAACTCTGCATTTATATCAAAACCCTCGCCAACCCGTCTGCCAAGCGTGGTGAGTATGGCAATTACCCCTCAAGTGATTGAGGGAGGCCCGTGCCCCAGCAGTGGGGACTTAAATGGGCTGACGATGACGATGACGATGAAAACGTAACCGCCTTTCCATATATTACGCTGTAAAAAGAGAAAGGTATATTACATGGCACAGCAGGAGGGAATCGATTATTCATTCGTAACAAAATCAAATAATCACGGATCTATCTCAGAGTTGATGTTTCAAATAATTCAAATGAAGCGTCTTTGCAATGACCCAGATGCAAATGTTCTAATATTTTGAAAGTATTTGAAATATTAGATATTTTCATCATCATCATTTTTATGAGATAAGGGGCAGACGAGCAGACGGATCACCTGATGGTAAGCAATCACCACCGCCCATGGTCACTTGCAATAGGTACCAGAGGAGTCACCGGTGCATTACCGGCTTTTCAGCTAATACACTTTCTTCAAAAATCGGTCCAGTGTCGCCCTCATCCAAAGGATTCCCTTAACCTTCACCAGATCGTCAGTTCTTTTTTGTGGAGGGCTTGCCACGGCTGCGATTTACTGTACGTGGCCTCCACTTGAGGACCTATTCACCCCAACTCAACACTCAATTCTTTATCGCTTTCATAGTGTACATGGCAGATGGTGAAATATATAACATAGCAACTTCTAAAGTCCCTGCAATATGAGAGCGGAAAACATTTTCTATTATTATACATATCGCAGCCGTCTGGTTAAATTATCCATAAAATTAGACGTCTAGGCCGTTCATTAAAAGGCGGCAATGTAATGATGTTATCTCTTTTGATAATGATATAAAGAGATTAGGATAATGAGTGAGAATGTTGAAGGCTCAATCCGGGGTAAAGGGGGGTTGGCAGCGCACTTATGACTCCACTGGCGTCGCGGGTGCCATGGGCGGCCGCAATCGCTTGCCATCAGGTGATCCGCCTGTTCGTCTGCCACCTATCACAAAAAAAAATATAGAGCGATGGTAGCTCAGTGGAGTAGAACGTGCCTTCTTCAGGGGGGGGTTTCGAATCCGGGCATGCAATTCTGGATTTTTCTTTTTTTTGGGCTCCAAAGCGATGATTTTGGACGAAACCGGGAATGGTATAGGCCTACCTATTTTCAAATGAGTTACAATTCACACTAGCAGATTTAAAATGTTAGCGTAATTCCAGCTCCTAACACCAGCTTTAAAGAGCAACTCCGCCTCAACTTTAACGTTAGCTTACCTGCTCCACTCGGGTTTGATTAGAAATTTCACTTTACAATCTGCAAACATAGGTACCTGAAGTTTGCTCTGGGGTTCATCTCAAACAGTTTATTCGCATGCTTTGTGAGATAAGCGTCCAGGCTGTGAGATATTTTTAGCTGTTTTCTTCATTTCGTTGCAATGAAATAGAATTAATTATTAATTCTAATTAGATGAAGATACGTTTGTGTCTTTTAATACAAAAACACGTATAAACATACATGAGTTAACACAACAGATAATATCCTCCAACCGATTACGCCTACGGCGGCCAATCTCAACGACTTACGCAAGATATACATATTATAGTGCTCAAGTGTGTGCGCAAACAAAAGTGCACTCTCTATTCCTTACCATATCATATTCCGATGGGACACCAGTGTGAAATGACCGGAGAGGGATCGGGCGCAGGACCAACGGCTTAACGTGCTTTATCGAGGCACGGGGGTACAAGACCGCCAACTTCCAGACTCCGGGCTGACACTAAGAATTTCTTACCAAAAACTTAGGTACAAATTTTTTGGCCCGACCCGGGGATCGATCCCGTTGTGGTGGTGCAAACCACCAGTAAACATATCAATAAGCCCCTTATATTTTATTAATAGACATAAGTGCAAAAATCAACATGTAAACAAAATATTGAATTGTAGAAAAAAACTAAAAATGCTTTAAAACTTGCATAAGGCACAAGGAACCGTAAGTGGCCTTGCACGTGTGCAACTTAAGACAAAAGAGCAGGGTCTTCGCAGAATTAGAAAGCGATTGACAGAAAAAAAGGATGGTTGTTTACTAGGTAAACCATCTAGAGCGATCTCGTTTAATGAAGATAGCTCAACCTTTTAAATATTCATTAATCAACTATTGTGGAAGTTTAAAACAATAAATCAGCTCTAAAGATATATCCATGTAGTACGGAACAAGGTCTGGTCAAAAGACTAATGGTCGATCCTCCTATTAAGAGTGCTTAATTAAGACGCTTATAAACAGCGAATGCAATTAGATATAATTGTAGAATAAGTTGCCATGCGTTTAAATGATAAGTTGAGTGTACGAATCGTATCTCGCAAGAAAGATAAAGGTTTCACAGCTTATTCACATCTAGGTATATACTCAGTTCCTAAATAAAACCAAAGGAGTTATAACGTTTAGATATTGGTCAATTTTGCTTGGCAAAGGAACTGTAAAAAGTTTAAAGTTTGGGAGAAGTCTGTCCTTATCTATTCTTTTGTGTGAAACGATTTGAACACGTGCAAAGCGATAAGCAAAGCGTCGGCCCTTGCGAGGCGTGGGGTTTTTTTTTGGCACCTTAGCGTCAAAATGCACATTGCGTAATTATATAATGTAGTTCCGAGGGACAAACAGGGACAGTTGGTCACAAGGCGTCTTGCTGCACGGTCATGTTCACGAGAGACATGGTTCTTCGACTTGAGATATAGGACAAGGTCAGTGTCTGAGTGATTTTTTGATCTTTGTAAGATTCTTTGTGGTTAATTGTGAGATATCGGTTCGCATACCGAGCTTAAAGGCATTCGGGCCTAATAGAGTTTTGTACTGGGCTCTAAGCTAGTTTGGGATACTGCGGTTGTTAATTGGTTTCAGAATTACCTAGTCTTTCTAAACCAAGGAGGAACAGTGGTTGAACAGAATAGCTAACAAGTACCGCAGCGCCGAAACGAGTTTCACGGAGCTTTGGGACCGTCGAAGTGGACCTAGAATAGGGTTCTGGTTTTCCCGCCAGACTCTCAGCAAAAGCTTTGTGGAATTCCTCTTTCGGGGGCGACCAAATACCTTCCTTTCCTTACATTTCCTATTGTGAGAAACCTTCCTAACCTGTAGGCCCGGTTTCTCGCCAGCTAGGGCGTTAGGAGTAGGTTAATTTTGCCACATTCACACACACCTCAAAGATTCGTGGTGGAAACTTTGAGACCAGGTACAGAACACTAGGGCTTAGCAGCTATAGGTACACACACACTTAGGTCGCGTAAAACATTACGTTAAGGCAAATTAGTGATTATTCTAGTGAAGCGAAGTGATAGTTATTTTGTAAAAGTTTATAAAAGCGCGTTTTATTTGTGATAAAGTTTAAGCCTAATTCATTTGGAATTAGTTGCCAGTGTTAAGATTTGTGTGTTACGTGATAATAGCTGTGTACGTGGATCTAGACCGATTCTAGAGAAGCAGAGGCAAAGGGTCGTTGTTATTAGTAGAGGGATATCGCGGCAACGGTATTTATCTAACAATAACTTCGCAGTGGTGGAGCTATTATCAAATACATTTAAATATTCTAGGAAATAAGTTTAGAGGCTTTTGCAAGAGTTACATTGAATTAATGATATGCGCCAGCATTTTATTAATTTAATTGACTTGGAGGACTTCCATTTTTTTAGTAGGCTGGAGCCCGTCGCTTAGGTATATCAGAGCTGTTGGACTTTGTCAAGTACTACGACTCGGGTCGACAAACACAGTATCATATACATAAACTTATCAAGAGCGCAAGAGTGCCGAATTTCATTCCGCACCTAATTCGTCGACGAAATATTACAAAAGGGAAAACACAAAACAGTGCCAGGGTACTAAGTTGAGTTCACTCAACTCCATTTTAATCCATGGATATATAATTTATAAAACAATATCTCATTGAGATAACAAATTGTACGTACAAATCAAAACATAAAGTACCTGCACAGGGGATAACAAAGAGCTCTTTGTAAATTAGTTGCGCTATATCTATAACTGGGGGATCAGTTATTATTTAAATCTTGACTTATGACAAGACTAGACTTGAGTGGCCGTGGTCGGACAAACTTCTTATTTGTTTAAAACTATTCCACTAAGCAATAAAAGTTAGTTTAAAGCACTGACTGTCATATGATATTCTTGTTAGAACGGGCTGCGTAAAATTCTCATTTGGTATTAATATCTCAGCTTCTATTTCTATTTCAACAAAATACGGCCTAAAGTAACGAGTAGAAAGGTAATTAACAAAAACGAAATTTTAATTCTAGACGATCACAATTTTTATATGGAAAACTCGGGTTAAGTTTTCCTTGCGGCAGGCTTATAATACTAGGGTTTGATGTAGGCATTAGATAGTAATTCATAATTATTATAGATCCAGTATTTGAGCCGTAGTGGTAGACCTCCATTCCTTCGATTCTACACGCGACTGCAGACAACTTTTCGCGTAGGGAGTAGCGAGTTAGAGTATAGACTAAGGAGTAACGAAAGAGTAGCAGGCGAGCAGGCCTAGGTCTAGTCGAGCGGGGTGAGGTGACCGTTACACCGTTATCTCTTGCGCAGCCGTCGCTTTTAGAGTGCGACCCACTAACCACTACGCCACCGAGGCAGTCATCACAACAGATACACAAGCATTCACTTACTCATACAAACATCAGACTAAATCATGCAACCAAATTTAATAATGATATTCTTATCTGTATTTTTGCAATATAGCAAATAGAGAGTGCACTTGTGTTTGCGCACACACTTAAGCACTATAAATTATATCCTGCGTAAGTAGTTGATCGTAGATTGAGATTAGCCGCCTTAGCCAAATCGGTTGGAGGATATTAGATTATTTGCATTTGTATAAGTTTGGTTTTCAATTTAAAAGTTTTTGATAAGGATACCTTTTTTTCTATTTTGCTTAATGCTCAACATTCCTTTTCAGAGGTGGGCGTTAAAAACTGAGAGACAATTTTTTTTTCGAGCACATTTTATACTGTACTTGTGTAGAACACTACACATCTATTCAATTTTTTTTTTATTCATTTGTTTTGAATGAAATCAAATGGATCCTCATTTTAAGTAGATAACAGTTTGAGGAACTGTTCGGAATCGGAATGTGCAGGTTTCCTCACGTTGTTTTCCCTCACCAAATAAATAAAAATAAATAAATATTTCACAACACACATACATTGATCTGACTTCGAGTTAGGTAGCTCCAGCACCTGTGTTACGGATATCAGAATCAACAGTGGGATTACAAATATATACATACATATAATACTTTTCTTTGGTAAATACATACTTATAATACACAGAAACACCCAGACCAATACAAACAGACATGTTCATGCACACAAAATGTTTGTACTGTGCGGGATCGAACCCGCAACCCTTGGTCCAAAGGCAGCGTTCACTACCACTGTTCCAAACGGGTCGTCTCCAAGTCAACGCCGCCGCCAATACGCACATAGATTTAAAAATTCAGAGGTGCATGCTTGAATCACTTCCCTTCCCGGAGGCACACGTGCATATCGATATAAGCCCTGTGGTTCTAGTGGTTTAAAAGCATCGGGCCTGATTATCGGGTCATGAGCTGCGACCGGTTCTAGCAAAAAATTAATGTTTCAAAAAATTTTTTCGAACATCAGCTCGGGTTGTGATCACCAATCACGCATTTGGCAAGCGTGGTGATTAGGCCTCCCCTCCCCATCATAGTAGAAATGAATTTATTATGATAGAAAAACCTTTGCCCTGCACAGCAGGGACCAGTATAATAGCTTGATACTGTAATCACGAATTGGTACTCGTACATTACAAAAGATACAAAACATCAATATTAAAATGCTTTCTCGATTATTATAAAAGAGATATTTTTGACATAAAAAACGAGGAATTGTTCGATCTCCTTCTAAATTTTGCATCGAAACACATGGAAGATAATTTTCATCCCATCATATTACTAGGTGATCGATGGCGGTCCCGTGACTGTACAGAGAGAATACTCGTTCTAGGAGGCTGGCAACGCATGAGCGACCTTTCTGATCTCGTAAATGTTCACAGGCCGGCGCGTGATAGCTTACCACCGGTTACCGCTTCTCGTCCGCCCTAAAACAAATAACATACAAAATACAAATCTGTTGGAGGTGCGTAAAACTGATTGTAATGTGTTGCGAGTAGTGCATGCGAAAGAACGTGGGTGTGGTGGGTGCTCTTGCGTGCTGTTCACGCGTGTTGTGTGTTCGTGTCTATATG
>CM032467.1:16266336-16439425 GCA_019059595.1 Marasmia exigua | reverse complement strand
AACATGTCTGTTTGTATTGGTCTGGGTGTTTTCTATGTATTATACGTATGTATTTACAAAAGAAAAGTATTATATGTATATATTTGTAATCCTACTGTTGATTCTGATATCCGTAACACAGGTGCTTGAGCTACCTAACTCGAAGTCAGATCAATGCATGTGATGTTTTGAAATATTTATTTATTTTTTATTTATTTGGTGAGGGAAAACAACGTGAGGAAACCTGCACATTCCGAACAGTGCCTCAAACTGTTATCTACTTAAAATAAGGATCTATTTGGTTTCATTCAAAACAAATGAATAAAAAAAAATTTGGAATAGATGTGTAGTGTTCTACACAAGTACAGTATAAAATGTGCTCGAAAAAAAATTGTCTTTCAGTTTTTAACGCCCACCTCCGAAAAAGGAATATTCAGCATTTAAGCGAAATAGAAAAAAAGATATCTTTATCAAAAACTTTTAAATTGAGAAACCAAACTTATACAAATGCAGAATAATCTAATATCCTCCAACCGATTTCGGCCAAGGCGACTAATCTCAATCTACGATCAGCCACTTACGCAGGATATATTATAGTGCTTAAGTGTGTGCGCAAACACAAGTGCACTCTCTATTTGCTATATTGCAAAAATACAGATAAGAATATCATTATTAATATTTGGTTGCATGATTTAGTCTGATGTTTGTATGAGTAATGTGATGACTGCCTCGGTGGCGTAGTGGTTAGTGGGTCGCACTCTAAAGCGACGGCTGCGCAAGAGATAACGGGATCGATCCCCGGGTCGGGCCAAAAAATTTGTACCTAAGTTATTGGTAAGAAATTCTTAGTGTCAGCCCGGAGTCTGGAAGTTGGCGGTCTTGTACCCCCGTGCCTCGGAAAGCACGTTAAGCCGTTGGTCCTACGCCCGATCCCTCTTCCGGTCATTTCACACTGGTGTCCCATCGGAATATGATATGGTAAGGAAAAGAGAGTGCACTTTTGTTTGCGCACACACTTGAGCACTATAATATGTATATCCTGCGTAAGTCGTTGAGATTGGCCGCCGTAGGCGTAATCGGTTGGAGGATATTATCTGTTGTGTTAAGCTCATGTATGTTTATACGTGTTTTTGTATTAAAAGACACAAACGTATCTTCATCTAATTAGAATTAATATTTAATTATATTTCATTGCAACGAAAGAAAACAGCTAAAAATATCTAACCGCCTGGACGTTTATCTCAGAAAGCATGCGAATAAACTGTTTGAGATGAACCCCAGAGCAAACTTCAGGTACCTATGTTTGCAGATTGTAAAGTGAAATTTCTAATCAAACCCGAGTGGAGCAGGTAAGCTAACTTTAAAGTTGAGGCGGAGTTGCTCTTCAAAGCTGGTGTTAGGAGCTGGAATTACACTAACATTTTAAATCTGCTAGTGTGAATCGTAACTCATTTGAAAATAGGTAGGCCTATGCCATTCCCGGTTGCGTCTAAAATCATCGCTTTGGAGCCCAAAAAAAAGAAAAATCCAGAAGTGCATGCCCGGATCCGAAACACGTGAAGAAGGCGCGTTCTACTCCACTAAGCTACCATCGCTCTATTGTTTTTTTTGTGATAGGTGGCAGACGAAGAGATGGATCACCTGATGGCAAGCGATTGCGGCCGCCCATGGCACCCGCGACGCCAGTGGAGTCATAGTGCGCTGCCAACCCCCCTTTCCCCCGGATTGGGCCTTCAACATTCTCACTCATTATCCTAATCTCTTTATATCATTATCAAAAGAGATAACATCATTACATTGCCGCCTTTTAATGAACGGCCTAGACGTCTAATTTTATGGATAATTTAACCAGACGGCTGCGATATGTACAATAATAGAAAATGTTTTCCGCTCTCATATTGCAGGGACTTTAGAGGTTGCTATGTTATATATTTCACCATCTGCTATGTACACTATGAAAGCGATAAAGAATTGAGTGTTGAGTTGGGGTGCATAGGTCCTCAAGTGGAGGCCACGTACAGTAAATCGTAAGTACGTAATCGCAGCCGTGGCAAGCCCTCCACAAAAAAGAACTGACGATCTGGTGAAGGTTAAGGGAATCCCTTGGATGAGGGTGACACTGGACCGATCTTTGGAGAAAGAGTAATAGCTGAAAAGCCGGCAATGCACCGGTGACTCCTCTGGTACCTATTGCAAGTGACCATGGGCGGTGGTGATTGCTTATCATCAGGTGATCCGTCTGCTCGTCTGCCCCTTATCTCATAAAAATGATGATGATGAAAATATTAGAACTTTCAAAATATTAGAACATTTGCATCTGGAACATTGCAGACGCTTCATTTGAATTATTTGAAACATAAACTCTCAGATAGATCCGTGATAAATTGATTTTGTTATGAATGAATAATCGATTCCCTCCTGCTGTGCCATGTAATATATATACCTTTCTCTTTTTACAGCGTAATATATGGAAAGGCGGTTACGTTTTCATCGTCATCGTCATCGTCAGCCCATTTAAGTCCCCACTGCTGGGGCACGGGCCTCCCTCAATCGCTTGAGGGGTAATTGCCATACTCACCACGCTTGGCAGACGGGTTAGCGAGGGTTTTGATATAAATGCAGAGTTTTCCTTCTCTGGGTGCTGATGATCATGCCAGCAGCTTTACCTTAGTCGCCTTTTACGACACCACGGTAAGAGTGAGGGTGGCCTCTGCCGGGGACCACACGGCGTACCACGGCGACCACTGAATTCGTATCATTCCGCTCATTCGGATAATTCGGCCTTCTCTTGGTACATTCAGCTCACACGGATCATTTGGCTCACTCGGATCATTCGGCTCATCCGTGTCAGTGAGCGAGAAAACTACCGCGTACCGATTCACCACTGGTAGATATCCATTTAAGTCGAATGATACATTCGAAGCAAACTTCAGAGATTTAGAACAGTGTATCGTGGCTGAGTCGGATCACCGAGTCGTTCAGTAAAGAGTTACACACGTCTATTGAGTATTAGCCAAGGCACGCAATCATGTCATCTTTTTATCACGAGAATCGTGTTTATTTATCAGAAATGCCTGCCCGGTACCAAGTATGTGCGAGTTCGTGAGATTATCTCCAAGTTTCACCTCGAGCGGAGGTTTCTGAGAAGCGTCTGCTGCTTCGGAGTTTGGTTTACAATACTCTAACTAAACACTAGCTTTTACCTGCAAGCATTTACAGACGTGTGGTCCCCGGCAGAGTAGAATAGGCCACCCTCACTCTTACCGAGGTGTCGTAAAAGGCGACTAAGGTAAAGCTGCTGGCATGATCATCAGCACCCAGAGAAGGAAAACTCTTCATTTATATCAAAACCCTCGCCAACCCGTCTGCCAAGCGTGGTGAGTATGGCAATTACCCCTCATGTGATTGAGGGAGGCCCGTGCCCCAGCAGTGGGGACTTAAATGGGCTGATGATGATGATGATGATGATTTACAGACAATTTAAAGGTAATGTTACCTGAACAACCTGAAATGCCCGAAGACCGCCCTTTTGGTCTAGTGGTAAGTACCGGGCCGTGCACTCGGGGGTTCGATTCCCGGGTCGAGCAAAAAGTATGTTTCGAATTTTTCGAACATTGCTCGGATTTGTGATCACCAATCCACATTAAGCAAGCGTGGTGATTAAGCCTAATCCCATCATAGTAAAGTAAAGTATCAGCCTATAAACTGTCCCACTGCAGGGCAAAGGCCTCCATCATAGAATTCAAGATATCGTTCATGATGGGATTAGGCTTAATCACCACGCTTGCCAATTGCGGATTGGTGATCACAAACCCGAGCTATGTTCGAAAAATTCACAACATACTTTTCGCTCGACCCGGGAATCGAATCCAAGACCCCGAGATCGCGGGCCGATACTTAAACCAGTAGACTAATAGGGCATCATAGTAGCGATAACTTGATTTCTATGATGGAGGCATTTGCCCTGCAGTGTGACAGTATATAGGCTGATACTTTACCTAAATATCGGTTTTTTGTTGTATGGGAAACTTAGTTCCCACGTTTGCATAACAATATTGCAACTCGCTGCTAGCATCCCAGTTTGAATACTGGAATATTTAAGTAATTCGAGGAAAAAATACAGCTTAGTAGTTGAACATAGGACGTGAACTTTATTCAACAACTGTAGGTTCTAATTAATTAACATCGAGAATATGTGTCGAGGATGATAGACTCGATGCATGAAACCTTATTTGTTTACTTTTATGGCGCGAAGAATACTATATTCTTTTTTCAAATATCGCTACTCATTTGTTTTTCTAATGTCACTAATTTTCTCACCTTCGGACAATGAGCGTACTTTTGTAATGTTTACGCATTAAATAATTATTTTAATACAATTTTACATTGTCTGTCATTTACAAATACCGCACATACGTTCCTGAACCCCGCCGGCAGAGGCCTGCCGGTACAATATGGAAAATAGTTAAGCAAAAGTTTTTATAAATTTTAAAAACCGAATAGTCCAGGAGTTTCTAGCGGACATCGTATTTATCAGACTTTCCAAGTTGGGTTTCATTGTCGAAACATACCCCGGGTTTCGAAAGATTTGGGCGCAACTGGGAATGACACGCTAAGATGAAAGAGCTAAAGACTTTATTATAGTTGGAAGAGGTTTATATTTACGATAGGTAAAATTAATGTCAATCTTTCAATATTGATTTACGTAGGAGTTCAATATTTAACTTTAAAACTATCTAACTGTTAACTACGAGTATCAGGCTTAAAACCGAAGTGTTACGAATTATTTACAATATGTACCAAGTTTGTGTAATTAGCCGCAAGTTTCCAACGGAAGCTTTTCAGACGTGTCTGCTTCATCGGAGTTTAGCTTACGGTATTTACAAGTAGGTTTAGGTAAACGGGTTCTGGAGTGGAGACCGCGTCTTGGAAAATGTAATGTAGGGCGCCCTCTGGCTAGGTGGAGGGACGATCTGCGCAGGATGGCTGGCAAGAGCTGGATGCGAGAAGCCATGGATAGATCACAGTGGCGAACAATTGGAGAGGCCTACGTCCAGCAGTGGACTGCGATAGGCTGATGATGATTAACAAGTAGGTACCTAGTAGCTTTCGCATGCAATATCTTACAAAAATCGGTAGGTTTATAGGAAAATTTAAAATTATGAGTTCAAAGTTGGTTATTGCCAAAAGGCCTTAGGTACTCTCGTCATCAATCCATTTCCTCAAAGAAACAGCTCGGTATCTGGAAAAAGAAACAAGTTAAAAAAATCTTTCTTTAAATGCACCAAAAACTATGATGAGGAAAGCCTCACCTTGTCATTTTAATTCCACCCAATAAATATTTTCCAAAATACTCACCGCTGCCCGTCGTTTTCAATGTGATGCTGTGTAATGTGTACTATGAGACCCTACTGTGTATTTTATGAATATATACAATAAACTATGTAATTATACTTGCGAGTGGTATTCCTGCGATCTCTCTGCGTTAACTATCACCAAGCACACTTTGATTTTTTTCTGAATCACTCGCAAATAAAATACAGAAAAGTATTTTGTAATATCAAAAAATCCCAATACGCCGATCGTATCATGACAATAAACCTTCCATTTTTTATGTAGGTAGGTATTTTTTACCTGGTTTAGGAATATGAACTGGTGCTAGTTTTAATGTGAGTGCCCATAGGGGTACTTGTATACTAACTTACCCTTAAGATGATCCGTTTGGACCAGTGGTAGTGAACGTTGCCCTTGAGGCAAGGGTTGCGGGTTCGATCCCTGCACAGTACAAACATTTGTGTGCATGAACATGTCTGTTTGTATTGGTCTGGGTGTTTCTACGTATTATATCTAAGTATTAAATTTATATATTGGTTAATCCGCTGTTGATTCTGATATCTGTTAAAGGTGCTTGAGCTACCTATCTAGGAGTCAGATCAATGTATGTGATGTTGTGAAATAGTTATTATTATTAAACTTTACTTATAATATTAAATAGTAGATTGTGTGATGAGGAAGCAAAATAATATTTTTACAGTGAGGGCGTTTTGCGAATCTTGAGACAACTGAGGGATTCTAGAGTAGAATCCCGAGAGTAGAGATTCAAAGTACGGCTCCCGAGCCAAAAATATATTTAACACCCGAGTACACTCTACTTTTCATCACCCACCATGAGAAAATAAAAGGCGCCTCATGTGCACTTTTCCATTCAATAAAATTTTATATATTTTAAAGGTTGTCTGGAATAAATCGCTACAAGCGATAAGACCGCCTTATTGTACTGTCTGTTGTTGTTGTATCACGCTTATTAATTTATTTAAAACTTTATTGCACAAATTTTAATACAATAAGGCGAACTTAATGCCAAGAAGCATTGTCTACCAGTCAACCTTTGGGTCATGCAGAAAGTGAAGTGGTGCAACGAAAGGAAAATTTTGTAGTTACTAGTAAGGAAAAAAAACACTAATATTAAATAACTACATTATATACATACCTACATATATACATATATTTAAATAAATATATTATTAATAATCATGCTTGTATTTTCTTTTTGTGCAATAGAGAATTTCTATCTATCTATATTTCTCTTTGGATTTCACAGGTGTGATACAGGAACGAGATTATCTGTCTCAATACTTGCGTCAGTTTTAATACTTTTCAGGTGTTTTCACTCTCACTTGAACAACTTATTTCAAAACCACGAATGTTATTTGATTATGCCTTTTTAATATTAACCCCCTTTCCCCTGAATTGAACCTCCGGTACCCTCACTCACGTAGCAAAATACAGCGCATGCACTGTTTCACGCCGGTTTTCTGTGTGGCCGTGGTATCACTCGGGTCGAGCCGGCCTATTCATGCCGAAGCATGGCTCTCCCACTGTTAACACTTACACTTTTCATGTCCAATATTCACTACATACGTGTAATTCGATGATAACAAACAGGCTGTTCACACTTATTAGTCGAGTTACAGCCTAAATATTTTTTTTATTATTAACTGATACAAATAATTACAAAATTATAACTATAATGTATTAATACGGGGATTAACACGATATTTATTATGTGAATCAGTCCACTCGTGACCACGGCTGCTGTAACGTAGCCGAAACGTCGAGCCAAATATGTGAGTACACAATGTTGTTTCACATAATAAATATCGTGTTTATCCCCGTATTGATACATTATAGTTATAATGCAACGCGAAAATCTAAAAAACTAATTTTACAAAATTGTTATAAGGCTCGGTACAATTATAAGCATTTGAGCTTTACTTTAGATATAGATTAACATGTCTTGTTGTACTGTACCTACTATATCTCTGCTTACTGTGACCAATAAATATATAAACAAAGAATATCACAATTTCAATAGGGAAATTTATTAGCTAGCTGTCGAAAACGGGTCCAATTTTTTTCAAAAACAACAATATCTAAGTATCTTGAAAATGTATAGTAATAATAATATGAAGAGTAAAATCCTGCTGAGCTCGAAATACTGGAGTAGGTGCGGAAGGCGGGAGCTGTCGACTGGAAAATTGTATCCTTGCCCTAGACTCGGCGATAGCAGTTAAGAAAAGTTATCCCGTTGAAGTAAAAAGTACATTCAACTTGTATAATAGCACATTATGAAGAATTTATTATTTTTTCGTTTATTATTTTTGCTAGTGGTATTATAGTAGTTTATGTTTATTCTGATTTTCAATAAAATTATTTTATTTATTCTTAACCGACTCAAAAACGACGGGGAGTTATAAGTTTGACGTGTCTGTGTCTGCTTGAGTGTCTGTGTGTGTGTGTGTCTGTGTGTGTGTGTGTGTGTATGACTGTCTATGGCATCATGGTATCGTAGTTCCCGAACAAATGAATCGATTTTGATTTCTTTATTTAAACATGAGCGAGATTAACGAGATTTGGCGAGTGTAATACCGAGTTATGTGCAGTCTCATACACTGCTTTATATTTTAAACTTACATTCATGTTTTGATCTTTAAAGTAGAAATCATAGGGAAACTAGAACTAATCTAGTAGATTTTCCTGGCAAAAGACTGTTTGTAACTTTTTTTTATGACATAGGCGGCTATTTTTTTATGACATAATTTTTTTATGACGTAAAAAACATAAAAATCCTAATTAATGCTACCAGTCAAATCACATTTCCCTATAAATTACTAGACATTGGCAAGATATCTTCGGGTAGAGCCATATTATTAAAAAAATCTGCGCAAAAAAAACTGCCTTCAAAACCACGAACTAAAAAGTGTAAAATAATATTTTTATCACTTTATACACTTTAAATAGGTAACATTTTATAACAGTACACTCGAGAAAAGGTTTTACCAAAGTATATATATATAGTTTTTTAGATTTTCGCGTTGCATTATAACTATAATGTATCAATACGGGGATTAACACGATATTTATTATGAAATGAAATGAAATGAAATGAAAATCTTTATTTACAAGAAACACGGTACATTTATCAATGTGATGGTCATAAACTTGTCAGATCAACATGTTTCGCCATACATGGCATGTAAAAATAATCTTAAAACATAATTAAATTATAAAACAACGAGATAAATTCAAATTACAAATTAAAATAAATGTCATAATATTTTTAATTAAATTGTCATGCAGAGTCTAAAAATTGCTTAATACTATAAAAATTCTTATCCAGTAGCCAAGCATACATTTTTTTATGTGACTGCGGATAGTTAAGTGCTTTTATGCATTCTGGAATTTTATTAAATATTTTTATGCTCATATTTAAACAATTTCTCATATATTGAGTCGTTCTGGGTGCAAATCCTAAGACAAGTCTGTTTGGATGCCTTTTATTCCGCTGATAAATATCACAAGCCTTAAGAAACAGGTTTTTATTGTTTTTGACAAATTTAAAAACTTCGAATATCAGTAGGTTCGGTAAAGTTAAGAGATTAAGTTCCTTAAATAGTGGTTTACATGATTCACGTGGTGGTATACCAATTATAGCACGCACACACTTCTTTTGCGCCACAAAAGCTTTATGCACATCTGTACTATTTCCCCAAAGAACTAAACCATAGCGCAATACCGAGGCGACATAAGCATGATAGGCAGCGAGAATTGTAGAACGATCAGTTATATGACGAAGTCTTTTCAAGACATAAACAAAGCGGTTAAGTTTGTCGCACACTTTTTCAATTTGAGACTTCCAGTTTAAATTTTTATCTATGTTTACTCCTAAAAACTTTACAATGTCAGTTTCTTTGATCGATGTCCCTTTAAATAAAATATTTAGCTTGCATTTCTTAAGATTATTAAATTGTATGAAATTGGTTTTACTCAAGTTAATGTTCAAATTATTAATTTCAAGCCATTCAATTATGTCAATTAGTGTGTTATTAATGTCATCCTCGTGCTTCGTCAAACCTTCTTTTAAGTCACTTAATACTATAATAGATACATCGTCGGCAAATAAAATGGTTCTATGTGGAGTTACATTAATTATGTCGTTAATATAGATTATAAATAAGAGTGGTCCCAGTATGCTGCCTTGCGGAACACCAAATCTATTTGGAGCATACTCAGATTGAAAATTATTTTTTATATTACCTGCGTTAGTTCTTCCAATCATAACAGATTGCTGCCTATCTTTCAGGTATGATTTAAACCACTGCAAAGGTAGACCTCTTACTCCAATATTTTCTAATTTATCTAGCAAAATATTGTGATGAACTAAGTCAAATGCTTTTGACATGTCTAAAAATAAAACAGTTGTCAATTTTTTCATATCTACATTATTTAATACTTCACGAATCAAAGTAAACATGGCGAGAGTAGTAGACTTTTCCTTTTGGAAGCCATATTGATCTGTATGGATTATTTTAAAAGTAGTACAATAATTCATCAGCCTTTTATACATGCACTTTTCAAAAATCTTGGATAAGATTGATATAAGCGTTATCGGTCTGTAGTTATTCATGTCCGTTTTTTCACCTTTTTTATGAAGGGGTTTTACTATAGAGCGTTTCAGTCGATCTGGATATACTCCATTTTCAAATGACAGATTTACGAGATATGTTAATACAGGAGTTAATTCTACAATACATGATTTTACCACTTTTGTACATACTCCATCAGGACCCTCAGAACTTGTGTTTCTTAAAGATTGTATTTGTATTTTTACTTCATTTTCACTCATTGGTTTAAGGTACATGGAATGTCCCAGCATATTTTCATTGGTTCTCTGTCTACCATATGATTTACTATTTGACAAATTATTTGTCGATTCTATAAAGTAACTTACTTTATAGAAAACTTATACGTTACTTTATAGAAAATTGTGAAACAATATTGTGTATATGGCTCGAAGTTTCGGCTACGTTACAGCAGCCGTGGTCCGCTCGTGACCGTATATATATATATATATATATATACCTCTTTTTTTGAAGTCGGTAAAAAAAGATGAGAAGCACGATACTGCTTGTATTCTTATGGGAAACAGTTTTAAATTTAAGTAAATAACACACTTAAAAATTTCATCTCGTGTTCAGGCGGGACTCGAACCCACACCTTCCACAATCCGGGTGAATGTACTACCAATTATACCACTGAACGCGTTACTTAGTCGACGAAATTTGTAACAGATTATATTGGCACGCCTCAGCCTGATGGTAAACAAAAGGAGAGCCCACGTTGCAATTACAATGGACGTAATGTCAAGGCACCACTTCCATTGGCACTGGGTATCAGTCACGGGGTCAAATGCCAGCGGGCTTGAGTATTTAATTGAGAGTTGGACCACCGTCGACGAGTGGCATGCCTCTCGGTCTTCTACCGGATTCATTTCGGGGAGTGTGCGGAGGTTCTACATAATTTGATCCCCCCCAGCCCATTCCATCATCGGACGACAAGGCGCGGCGAGAGCTTTCATCCTCATGTGGTAGAAATACCCCTTATCCGCATGAAGCGATTTGCTTGCACATTTATAATGCGGACGGCTAAGGAATGGAACTCTCTGCCGAGGTCTGTTTTCCTGACCACTATAATCTGGGCATCTTTAAGGCAAGAGTGAACAGGCATCTTTTAGGCAAACGCGTATCATCCTAGACCTCATCGTCGCTTTCCATCAGGTGCGATTGTGGTCAA
Organism: Marasmia exigua; assembly: GCA_019059595.1. Classification (NCBI taxonomy): domain Eukaryota; kingdom Metazoa; phylum Arthropoda; class Insecta; order Lepidoptera; family Crambidae; genus Marasmia; species Marasmia exigua. The sequence continues at coordinate 16,428,313 of CM032467.1, read as the reverse complement.
GCGTTGGCTTATTGACCAAAAAAAAAAAAAAAAAAGAATCCCGCCCTATCACCAGAGGGCGCTCGATACGTAATCGGATTTCACAGCTGAATACAATTTGTGTTGAATGGAATGTGATAAATGATGAGTCTTTGACCTACATTTAAGATATCAATAACATGGGGGAGATAATGATCATGGTAGATATGCTGCGAACAAATTGCAAATTTTTGAAGATTTTATTTTCTTGTATATTTTCTTGTATCACATTTATAATGCGGACAGATAAGGAATGGAACTCACTGCCGAGGTCTGTTTTTCCTGGCCACTATAATCTGGACATCTTTAAGGCAAGAGTGAACAGGCATCTTATAGACAAACTCGTTACATCCTAGACCTTATCTTCGCTTTCCATCAGGAGCGATTGTGGTCAAGCGTAAGCCAATAAGCTTAAGCATATAGTAAAAAAAATACTTTTCTTAAAATATCATCAACATCTCAGCATGTCGACCGTGGTAGAGCCACGCTTCAGCATGAATGGGCCGGCTCAACCGGAGTTTCTGGACTAAATTGATGTGTAATGTAAATACAAAGTCATCACCAGTTATGTCATGTTGTTTTCTGACAGTTCTGAACCTGGGAGAGCCACGCTTCCAATGGGCTAGCCCGCTCGGAGTGATACCACAGCCTCACAGAAAACCGGCGAGAAGCAGCAATGTGCTGTGTTTTGCTGCGTGAGTTAGGGTACCAGAGGCCCAATTTGGGAGAAGTGGGGTTTTAAAGGATGGCAGCGCACTTGTGACTCCACTGGTGTCGCGGGTGTCCATGGGCGGCGGCAATCGCTTTCCATCAGGTAATCCATCTGCTCGTCTGCCACCTATCACATAAAAGAAGCATAAATTCACAGCTGTGTCAAAAGCCATCTTTTTGGAACCAGTAGTACGGACCATAATACGGGATTTGGTGAGTCTGGTAATGCAAGAAGCAGAGAGGAGCGAAAGGAGAAGCAACTGCCGTCTGACCTTCGCAAAGCAAGAGAAACAGACCGACTGAATCGTGGTCACACGTTTCAGAGACTATCCGAAAATTGCAAGTTTCCCTACGATGTTTTTCCCTCACCGCCGAGCTAATGTTAGATATACGCATAAACCTGAAAAAATGCACCTCCCGTTAAAAAGGCGCGCGTTTTCATACACAGATCTACTATCGCTTTAGAAATTCCATACTCGGGAAATGTTGTGTTTGAGGTTAAAAAGATCAAAGTAGAATGCAAACAACCCTGACCTCTAAAGCTTAATTATTCAATAACAAAGTTTTAATGGATATCCATATTTATCGGTGTATGAATTCTAAATAGCAGCCTTATGCCCCTAACGTGCTTTGGAATCTCAAGAAGTTGTGTTATTTGCGTTCCAATTTAGGCACCTAAGTATCTACAGGCTATGTTACTAAATAGGTAATACATATAAGTAATGAAAAAATCTACGAAAAAAAAACCGCCTTCAAAAACCACGAACTAAAAAGTGTAAAATAACATTTTATAACAGTACACTCGAGAAAAGGTATTATTGAAATCGGCGCTTAAGACTATGTTGTAATACTTCATTCAAATATTCCACAGGGATTAGGTTATTAGAATAACATCTTTTCTCGAGTGTACTGTTAGAAAACGTTATTTAAAGTGTATAAAGGATTAAATATGTTATTTTTTTGAGGGTTGCCTTCGATTTCTCTGGGATCCCTTCATCAGATCCTGACATGATAAAAATGGGACTAGCTTGGAAGTGTGTTCTTTCAAATAAAAAAAATAATTGTGCAAATCGGTCAACAATTGGCGAAGAAATCGGTGAACATACATAAATAAAAAAACATACAGTCGAACATAAAACCTCCTCCTTTTTTGAAGTCTGTAAAAACAATTGCGACTAAAAATTTTAATCTTGCTAGAGTTGATTGTGACATGCAAGACGTTTGCAAAATAAGCTTAAGAAAGCGCAAATTGGCGCTAAAAGTTAACAGCGCACTTGTGACTCCACTGGCGTCGCTGGTGTCCATGGGCGGGGCAATCGATTACCATCAGGTGATCCGTCTGCTCGTCTGCCACCTATCGTAAAATGTATCAAGATATTTAAAATAAAAATCCTTTTTATTTTTAAATATCTTGATTAAAAATCCTTTTTATTTTAAATATCTTGATTCATTTTTTATTTAATATCTTAATTTCATTATAATCAGTAAAAATCTATTGATGGCTCCAACGAACCGTAACTTTAAACTTAAATTTAGGCGTGTCAGGGTGGCGGAAGCAACTATGACACTGGCAAATTGGTGGATTAGATTTCTACTGTTATTCCAAAGATAATATTATAAGTTTATCGACGATGACGTGGCAATACCTCCTATCTCAAAAGATTTTTCGAGAAAATCACTTCCTTATGTCATTGGTGTTAAGGTTGATTATTAATGTTAGTTAATTTGTTAGATAGGAGGTATTGGCACATCATCGTCGTTATGAAACGACGAACGTTCAGGTCATAAAATCTTGAAAAGTAAATACAAATGAGTCTTAATAGTCTACCTAATCTAAGTGCTACCTGCATCGACACTCCGGGACCGTCTCATCATCCCGAGACTACGAGGAGTGCCGGGGTGCGGCCGACGCGGCAGAGAGACTGAAAGCTACAAAGTATGGGCATCTATCCGGTACCTACTGCTTTGTAGCTTTCGGTGTTGAAACACTGCGCCCGTGGGCTTCCGATGCTCTCTCTTTCTTCCGTGACTTAGCTTAGCGTCTAGTCCAAGTCACGGGAGTGCCTAAGGCTGGCAGCTACTTGCAAATTTCTATCGCGATACTTTGTTTTAACTTTTCTTTTTATTTACTTTTAGTTTATTCGTATTTCTCAGTTATTGTGATCTTGATAGTTGCTGGTAGTCCTTGGGAATAATGCACAGTGAAACTTGCAGCTTTATCGAAAGAATAAGATAAAACATTAAAGTGGTTGGCAATTCGCCGCATTTGAGTATGAATCAAATGAAATAACATATATTTTTATAGACAAAAAAATTAAAAACAATTTACGTAAATTCAGTGACTTTTTTATGATAGAGGCGACAAACGAGCAAGCGAGTCACAAGATGGAAAGTAATCATCGTATGTTCATGAGCGGCGAAATTTTCAGCATTTAGAAATTATATTTTTAAGTGATACCTACCTCCGGTCGTTTGCAGATCTGCTTGTAGTTTCACTCGCGTGGAATTTGGTTCGCCACATATTGGCTATGTCCCTTTCACTATCTCCACTTAAACATCACGTTAATTGATCGGTAAGTTTTGTTGTGAAAGACGGACAAACAAACACTCACATACATAGTTAAGTGTATGTGACACTTGCCCCTCACTAAATAGTCACTATAGAAATATACAAAGTCGCTTTTCGCGAAATCAGAGAGACTTGTGCACTAGGCTCTCAGGCCTGTGTCGCAGAAGTCGTAGAGTGGGGTAATTAAACTGAGTTACAATTTGCTTAATGCTCCATTTTCTAACTGCCAAATGTGATACATAACAAATTTAAAATATATTATATCAGAAATCGATAATAGATAACTTAATGTCTACAACGAGTAAACAAAAAATAGAAAAAAACAATTGGAATAAAAATAAAGTTTCATTTTCCCAAAGGATATTCTTCAATTCAATTGACAAGTTGAGGGAAGCTGTCGAACACATTTTTCCTGTCCAAACAAAGGTGACATTTCCTGAATGTGGAACACATCCTGTCATCGGGTGAATAATAAACTTCTAATGGCTCCTGTACCGATGAATAATTCACGTATCGAATTAAAGCGACCAACTTTCGTTCTGTGTGCGTTTGAATTAAAAAGTTTCCGTTGGGAGGAGGAATGGTATTGAATTCGCGGCAATTTTCGAGGAAACGTGTGCATACGGGTTAACATTGCGGGTACAGACGCTTCGGCTCTATTTTTTTATACTACGTCGATGGCAAACAAGCGTGTGGCTCGCTTGATGGTAAGTACCACCGCAGCCTATGGACGTTTGCGACCCCAGTGGACCTGCATACGCGCTTCTAATGTCTTAAAATCTTATCACTCCTTTTTTGAAGAACCTCATGCGGTATTCCCCCCGAAAAAACCTATATTTTTTTTTTTATTGTTGAAATGCGGTATAGAGTAGTTGAAACCAGAAAAATACATTTTATCTGTAACACCTGTAATTTTGTGTATTACGTTTTTTTAGTGACACAATAGAGTGACACAGTATATTGGCTCTCATTAATCTGATGGTGAGCCCACGTTGCAATTTCAATGTACGCGATGTCAAGGCATCGCTTCCGTTGGCTCTGCCATACTGGCCCGCGAGATGCTACTTCACGCTTCGTTTGAAGGAATCCATATTGTAGGAAGGAGGAAATAAATGCGCCGGCAAAGAGTTTTATTTCTTAATGGTGCGGTAGAAATAGGATTTGCCAAATTTTTTAGTCCGTGATGGAATGGTTTCCACACGAAATCATTCCATCACGAAACGGTTTTCTCAGGTTTTAACTACTCTTCTGAATAAATCCTGATTCTATACGAGGAAGGCTTGAAATATGATCGGATTTAACAATTCCTAAAATCACTGTAAGCTGAAAAAGTTTTCTTATTCAAGTTTATACATGGTGTATTAGTAAACAGTTACAACCTTTTTAAATACAATCTTTATTTAGAACAACTTTTTTCTGAAAAAATATTCCATAGATTGAGATCTGTAAACTTTGTGACCGCTTGTTACATCAAGTATAAGTTTGGTGCTTACTTTTCGTATTTTGGAAAGTCATACCAGGAAAATATTTGTTCACTCGGAGATTTGCTTGCAGCCACGCTTCGACATAAATGGGCTGGCTCAACTTAACTGATACCACGACCTCGCAGAAATTTTTCACCCTTTGAGTAATGGTACTATACCCAAAACTGGAATTCAAGACCAAAAAATCTACTACAATGTTGCCACTGCAATAAAACTATCGTACAATAGTATATACCTATTTCTTAAAAACATACGCCGACATAATTTGTTTATTGGTAATTTTAATTTTAGTATATAAAGAAGTAATTTTATTGACTTATATTTACATAAATACCAGACACTTTAATAAAAACTTAATCATCCTTAATGTTTGGTAGGAAGCTGGTATTGAGCTTGTGTCACTTCAGGTGTTAATAACATTTGGTACAACATTTGAACTTACATATTGTTGTTTCGTGCAGTAAGGTGCCGCAAAGGGATATTAATATAGAAATCTTTGAATTTTAATCGTTTTAAACAATGCTATTGTGTGTTGAGTGAGTTGTCACGTGAACAACTTGCTAGGACCTAAGAAAGTCTTAAAACCAGCGATTTCGTTAAGAGTAGTCTCGGCTAAATCCGTAGGTCGATAACGCATACGGTTTATTGAGTGACTGAGATTTTGACTGACTACGACTGTTCACTTTGTCAAAATATAACTTGACAATACGAGTGGTTTCGCCTAGTAACGCCTTTAATCTAAAACATGTGCAAAACTGGACGAATTAATTACTGGAGTGGTGGAAAACTTTATACTATAAGTGACCGACTCAGATTCCGTAGTCAGAGATTCTGACATTTGTGATGGTGAAGATGAAAATGTAATTAAGTTTCAATTTTTTGAGAAAATCCTTTTCATGGATTGTGCCAGCCTATGATAAGAAAATAAGCATATAACAAAAAGGTTGAAAAAACCTGAAAACTTGATTTGACAATGACATAAGTGACATTGATAGATTTGACACTGACGTATCTGTCGTAGTTTTTTTGGTCTTGAATTCCAGTTTCGAGTATAGATGTTCAATTCAGGCGAAAGGAAAAAAGGTTGGCTAAGAACTTTTGACTCCACTTGTGTTGCGGATGTCAACGGGTGGTGCCACCATAAGGTGATCCGTTTGCTACCGATTACATTAAAAACGGAATATTTTTTTTAGAGCGGAGGACATTCAAAGAGCTTCTCATGTTAGTTTCTACTCCCGTGTGTTCATTTAGAGCATTGTGTGCTGTTCAAAAGCAATGTGATGCGGTTATGTCAGAGAGTGCGCGACACGAAAATTAGATGGCGCTTAAGCACTCGCTCGAGTCGAGGCATCGAGGGATGCGGGTTTCCTTAAGTCAATTACGAAATTGTTCTTTAATTTCCACTTGCATAAAAACTTTCTTTGATTTTTTTAATGTATGCAGATTCCCTTACAAAGTTTTCCTTCATCGTCGAGTGTTTTTTACCTGATGCTAAGCGATTGCCGCCGCTCATGGACACCCGCGACACCAGTGGAGTCACAAGTGCGCTTCCTACCTCTAAACCCCCTTCCCTCGGATTATGCCTCCGGTACCCTTACTCACGCAGCGAAACATAGCACAGTGCTGCTTCACGCCGGTTTTCTGTGAGGCCGTGGTATCACTACGGTCGAGCCGGCCCATTCATGCCGAAGCGTGGCTCTCCCATGATTAAAAGATGAGAAGAGTGATACATTGATTTGAAAAATGGAGCTGCGCATGAGGTCCCGGGTTCGATCCCCGGGTCGGGCGAAAAATTTGTACCTAAGTTTTCGGTAAGAAATTCTTAGCGTCAGCCCGCAGTCTGGAAGTTGGCGGTCTTGTACCCCCGTGCCTCGGAAATCACGTTAAGCCGTTGGTCCTACGCCCGATGCCTCACCGATCGTGTCACCCTGGTGTCCCATCGGAATATGAGGGTAAGAGAATAGAGAGTTCACTTGTGTTTGCGCACACACTTGAGCACTATAATATATCCTGCGTACGTGGCTGATCGTTGAGATTGGCCTCCGTAGCCGTAATCGGTTGGAGGATATTATATACTGAGTTACTACCATGCTAATTCTAAAGGGTGAATAAAATCGTCAACCCATGTAAATATAGGTCTATGCCCAAGCACTACAAGGGTAATTATAGCAAGATAAGTAATGTACTGTACCGTATCCTTACATTTATTTGCTATTCGATTCCACAGAAGTCCCATAAAAAATTACGGGATCACCCACAAACCCAGCAATGAATCGTACATATCCCATAAAGAAGATAAGCTTGCGTATACGCGCGTGAAATCGAAAGCTTACGCCACATCACTATGCCGGGATCGCTTCACATTCGCGAAGTGTGACGTCACGATAGATGGCGAGTGGTGTGGAGAATGATGTGCTCCGAGGGTGATTATCATCGTCAATTTTTTCACCGATTTGCCCATGTTTCTGCTCTCATGCAATTCTGCCTTTTTAACCCCCGACGCAAAAACGACGGGATGTTATAATTTTGACGTGTCTGTGTGTCTGTGTGTCTGTCTATGGCATCGTAGCTCCGGAACAAATTAACCGAAATTGATTTAGTTTTTTTTTGTTTGAAAGATGAATAAGGAGGGAGTGTTCTTAGCTATGTTGGATAAAAATCGATACAAGATGGCCGCCGTCACAAAGATTTGGATTTTATGTTTTAACACAACTCCCACAATATGGGTATCATATAAAAGGGCTTGAGTAGCAGAATATATTGCTTGTGAAAAATTTCAAATCCAAGATAGCCGTCGTCAGAAATAGACGAATAACCTATTTGTTGTTCCAACTGCCTCAATATAGGTATCAAATGAAAGAGCTTTAGTTGTGTCGGGGTTTTTTTTTATTTCCAAAATTAATTTTCTTGAAATAATCTTGTTATGAGCGATTACCATCGTTAGTTCTTATGCGATGAGCTACCGCTCAGTGCGCACGCCATCCATGCGGTGGGTCGTGATTTGATTTGCGTGTATCCAACGTACGCTACTCCGATAAAAATTATGAAAATCTGCAATATAGCATAATATTGGTCCTGGACATATGTTCTTTTATCTCAGCGGATGCCTCGTTGTTTTGTGCGATGACAATCTCCTCCTTAGATTTTGTAGTGCCCATTTTTAAGGTTGAAAATTCCTTCGCGATAATTGAGTAAAACCGTGTTTAAGCGGACAGAGCCAGACACGCAAGTAATTATTTCGCGATAATTGAGTAAAACTGTGTTTAAGCGGACAGAGCCAGACACGAAAGTAATTATTACTGACGTATAAAAACTTGCACTTTGGATTTCTTTAAAATTCCGCTCTTGTTTTGGAAGAACCCGCGTTAGATAACCGATGCGGCGATGAACCCGAGGCGCGCTGGCAGAGTCGCCATGTACGGCGTGTATTAGGAGTTCAAGTAAAACAACGACATCCGAATTAAGACTGATCGTTTATTGAAATAATATTCGATTAAATATCATCAAAATTAAGTTATATGTCATCATCATCATCATCATCATCATCATCATCATCAGCAATCCACACTCGTCCACTGCTGGACATAGGTCTCCCCTAATGCACGCCACTTCTCCCGATTTTCGGCCACTCTCATCCAGCCCACACCAGCCAGCCTTCGAATGTCATCATCCCATCTTGTCGCAGGGCGTCCTACACTACGCTTACCGAGTCGCGGTCTCCACTCAAGGACTTTACGGCCCCAACGGCTGTCAGTTCTGCGGCTAATATGACCAGCCCACTGCCACTTCAGTTTGCTAATTCGGTTGACTATGTCGGTGACTCTGGTTCTCTGTCGGATTACATCATTTCTGATGCGGTCCTTCAGAGATACTCCGAGCATAGCCCTCCGGGGGTCCAAAGTCTTCGTACAACAGCTTGGAAGGAGCCACCTGTCGAAGGTGACCAAAACAAACGGAGAAGTCGTCACTTCAAAGCCTGAGATTCTTTCGGAAGTTTACACCTTCTACAGCCAGTTATACGCGTCGCACTCACCTCACCCTACGCCAGATGAGAAGGATTTAAGAGCCACATTAACCCGCCATGCGACGGAGGATCTTCCCGACATCAGCCTGGAGGAAATCGAAGCAGCTCTTGGGCAACTTAAAAATGGAAAAGCCCCGGGAGAAGACGGAGTTACAACCGAGCTTCTAAAAGCAGCCGGCAAGCCGGTGCTGAAGGAGCTTCGGCGTATTTTTAACTCAGTTCTTTTCTCCGGGAGAACTCCTAGGGCGTGGCAGCGGAGCTTGGTCGTATTGTTCTTCAAGAAAGGCGACAAAACATTACTGAAGAACTATCGACCAATTTCTCTCCTGAGTCACGTCTATAAGCTGTTCTCAAGAGTCATTTCGAATCGCCTTACACGAAGACTTGACGAAGCTCAACCTGCAGAGCAGGCCGGATTCCGACGGAGTTATAGCACCATAGACCATATTCACACAGTGAGGCAGGTCATACAGAAGACCAAAGAGTATAACCAGCCCCTGTGCATGGCGTTTGTGGACTATGAAAAAGCTTTTGACTCCGTCGAGACCTGGGCTGTTCTAGAGGCCTTGCAAAGGTGCCAAGTCGATTGGCGATATATCGAGGTGTTGTGGTGTCTGTATGACGCTGCTAATATGTCCGTAGTAATCCAAAATGGCCAAACTGAGCCTGTCCTGCTGCGACGTGGTGTGAGACAAGGAGATGTTATATCTCCGAAACTTTTCTCCGCTGCGCTGCAGGACATGTTTGGAACGCTAAACTGGAAGGAGCGCGGAATCAATATTAATGGCGAGTACATGTCACACCTACGATTCGCAGACGACATCGTCATCTTGGCGGAAACCCTACAAGACCTACAGGAGATGGTGAGCAGCCTGGCTGAATCTTCCAAACACATCGGTCTTCGGATGAACTTGGATAAAACCAAGGTCATGTTCAACGAGCTCGTTGATCCGGAACCGGTCGCTGTTAATGGAGTACCTCTCGAAGTTTTTCAGGAATATGTCTATCTAGGACAAGCGCTCCAATTAGGCAGAAACAACTTCGAGAGAGAAGCCAATAGAAGAATTCAGCTAGGCTGGGCAGCATTCGGTAAACTTCGTCAAGTCTTCTCGTCACCCGAAAGTCTTAAGTCGAAAGTCTTCGACCAGTGCGTCCTTCCGGTCATGACTTACGGTGCCGAGACGTGGACACTCACGGCTGGACTAGTCCACCGGTTCAAAGTCGCTCAAAGAGCTATGGTTATATGTGTCTTTACATTATTATTCTAGAAAGATCCTACTTACCACACTACACGCGCATGCACCTCTGGCTTATACAAATCTATGTGCGTATGTTCTACCATTAGCTCGGCGGTAAGTGAAACCGGATTACCTGATAGTAATCGATTGCCGCCGCCCATGGACACCCACGACCACTGGAAGACAGCCATGTTTCGGCATGAATTAGCCGGTTCGACCGTAGCGACAACACATCTTCACAGAAAACAGGCGTGAAGCAGCACTGCTGTGTTTCGCTGCGTGAGTTAGGGCACCGGAGGCCAAAGGCCCAAACCGGGGGAAAGAGGGGCTTAGATGTTGGCGGCGCACATCTCACTCCACTGATGTCGCGGTTGTCCATGGGCGGCGGCAATCGCTTACCATCATGTGATCTGTCTGCCCGTCTGCCACTTATTACATTAAAAAAATCCTCAAAAGTCCAAACAAAGGAACCAGACTAACTGAATTTTATACATCCTACTAACATTAACTATGCATGAGTGCCTAAACTTAAGATTGTTATTGTAATTTAATTTAGTTCAATTTTATCGCGGAGCAAATTTCATTATTATTTGTAACAAGCCCTAAAAAACGGCACGGAACCAGTGTCCGTGGAATTTGATTAGAATAAAAAAAACAAAAAACTGAATCAATGGTTACACGATGCAATTTCACGTCACATTACCATCAGGTAAACATTGGCAACCCCTCGATATTCAATATAACTGGCGCGCTCGATACAACCTCTGTAATGTCACATGAATAATTCACCGCCAACATATGCAGCACTCTATCGCCTCTGTTTTTTTGGATGACCTACTGTTCAGGGAGGAATATGTAATGTGGGAGTAAAAAGAGAGCAGTGGTTCCTCAGTGGACAAGAATGCGCCTTCCATGCGGGAGGTCGTTTTCGTTTTTCGAATACAAGCTGGTCATCGTCAGCCCATTTAAGTCCCCACTGCTGGGGCAGGGGCCTCCCTCAATCACATGAGGGGTAATTGCCATACTCACCACGCTTAACAGACGGGTTGGCGAGGGTTTTGATATAAATGCAGAGTTTTCCTTCTCTGGGTGCTGATGATCATGCCAGCAGCTTAACCTTAGTCGCATTTTACGACACCTCGGTAAGAGTGAGGGTGGCCTATTCTACTCTGCCGGGGACCACATGGCTCGAGCTGGTACCCCTGGATTTTTCAAATATTTTGTGCGTATTTCTACCATCAGCTTGGCGGTGAGGGAAAACGTCCTGGAGAAGTTTCTGAAACGTGTAATCATGATTTAGTTTAACTGGTTCCCCAGTCAAAAGGGTTGCGATGGTCAGATGGAAGTTGCTACATTGTAATTAACAGACTCCCCTTCTACTGTGGTAGAGCCACGCAACGATTTCTTATCGTTGCATGAATGGGCCGACGCGACCGATGAAATACCACAACCTCACAGAAAACCAGTGTGAAGTAGTTTTCACTGCATGAGTGAGGTGGTCGGAGGCCCTCAGGGGTTGCAAATGTCCATGGACGGCGATGATCACTTTCCATCGGATGTGTCGTCGACTCTTTTGTCCGGTATAATGTAAAAAAAAATCCTAAATCATGATCTAATCTTTGTGCGTATGTTTCTAATAGTTAGGCGGTGAGGGAATATATCGCGAAGAAACCTGTACGTTTTAATCATTTCTACCGCCGTACCGCGTGCCTATATAACAATAATGTGCTAATTTTATTTTATTTTACTAAGCAAACCAACAGCATATCGTATATACCTACGATATTTCTTTCCTCTACCCAAAGCTTGTCTGGAAGAAATCGCTACAAGCGATAAGACCGCCTTATTGTACTGTCTGTTGCTGTTGCATCATGCTTGTATTTTATTTTTGTGCAATAAAGAATATCTATCTATCTATCTATTGGGTTGCATAAACAATGTTTTCAAGAAATAAAGAGTCAAGCTAATAACAGGAGCCCAATTCTCGTGCTCGTGATATTTATTTTCATACGACATATATCACTATATTTTGTGTGGTTTTCAGGTAATATCCGTCATGTTTTCAAAATATCATGAGCGCGAGAATTGGGGTCCAGGTTTCAATTAATTTTGCAATGAATATACCTAGGTATGATAAGTTTAATAAATAGTCAAATAAATAGCTTTTACCTATAAGCTGCACTATGCCAAATCACACAGAATTTTTGGAATTATGAGATATCAAAAGAGGAATGAATTGGTGAATGATAAGGTAATGTAAAAAAATGAAAAGAATGGCCGTCATTGGTTATGTGTGTATGTCAGTTCTACTAAATAATATATATTTTTAATTTTATAAATTCATACAAAGCATTATACATTCTAAATCTCTAGAGTTTAGAACAAAATTAGGTTTTTTTTTAATCTACTGGCTTGCTGCATATCTTTTATATCATTGTAAATGAATGAACGTCGCCAACCAGTACTTGAATTCCGGCACCAATAACCATCGCGCATTTTGGTCTTGCGCCAGATCTTCCCGGGTCACTCTATGTGCTTTCAAACTTTCCATAGCCAATGAAAACTTTGCCTTTTATTTATGAACAGTATATTCCTAGTTCTAAGATAGTCTTAAGTCATTAAAATCGGAATGTTGGTAACGCTAGTCAATAATAACTAAGTGTTCTAAGGTGAGAGACATCGTGGCGATTATAAGACTTTTTTTTTTATTCTTTTCTAAGAATACCTCAAGGAAAGTATTAACATTTTCTGAAGATGTATTATTATTCATTTATAAAAGTATTTACTTCAGGTAACTAAAATTCTTATTAAGGTAAGGCACAATAGCGACGCCAATCGATTTTAATTTTAGCTTCTTAACCGGATCTATTTAAAACAATATCGAGGTTACAACCTCTCGGCAAACACTTATACTATTTATTAAATAACCACTCACAAATGTTAAGCTGTTGCCCTCTGCTACCCGATGATGTTGGAGTTGGGGTGCCTGAAGTTTGCGTCATTGGCACAACTTTGTCGAGCTTGCCCATGGTTGTGACTCGATGATGCTTGCCGTCCGCCGCAGTGGCCACTATCACGCCATTTATGTTCCAGCATTGGGACCCCCTCCATAAAGTCTTCATGGCGCGTTCGGGTTAGAAACTCAGAGATGGTGATTCCGGATATTTTGAGGGTTGTTTTGACAAACCACAATCTGTGCCGGTTTGCTGCATGGGCAAACTTTACCAGGATGGCTAGGCCCATTGCCTACGGCCCGTCCCAGGCGATGCCAGCGGCTGATATCCTTCGCAGCAAGAGTGACCCGTAGTTGCTGCGTAGTGATTTTGAGCACAGTGGCCCGTGCCTCCTCACCCTGCAGCACCATGCACAAGAAACTTTCGCCGCCCCTGCATCTCCAGTCTGTCTAATTCCTGCGCCAGATAGTCCGCCTGTCGCTGTAGATGTGTCAAAGATGTCACTATAAACTTTTTAAAGCTGGCGAACTCGGCAGGCAGGGGCACAACGGTTGGAAACGGTGCAGCCTCCTCCAAGTTTTTCTAGAACTCGATGAGTTGTGATAAGAACATCTGTTTCATGTTCCCAATTGCAGTCTACAATGACTCTATTGTGTGTGCCGTGTGTAGTGGTTTTAATTTTCCAAAAAAGTGATTTATGCTTCGGGTTGTTTTATAGGATAAGCTAGCAGGTAATTGTACACTGATTTATTAATACATATGATAAAATTTCACAGTTTTCTAAAGTTCTTTTATAATCGGCTGTTACAATCGCGTCTATATAGGTATGCGCCTACCCGCCGAAAATTCGAATGTTTATCCAGGGTGGGGATCAAACCCACGATTTAAAGTGTATGAGGCAGGGTCACTACCAAATGCGCCATCTCGCCAGAATATACTCGTAAGCTTTATATGAATAAAGCTCATAAGTTTATGAAAACTAGCTTTCGCCCACGGCGGTGTCTGCGTAGTTTTCGTTTTTATTTATCCCACTGGATTCGGGATGAAAAGTATCCGATGTCCTGTTTTTATGCTGCCTTTCCACCAATTTTCAGGTTAATCGGTTAAACTGTTCTAGAGTTATAGATAGATAGATAGATATACTTTATTGCACAAAATACACAACTTAAGTACTAGGCATTACAGAAATTTTGTGTACAATTTCGGCGGTCTTATCGCTGAAAGCAATTTCTACCAGACAACCTTCGGGTAAAGGACATTTGATAGTAGAGAAGGGGTAGGGGGTGCAATATTCAATAAGGAAAAAAAAAGAAACTAAATAATTAAATATAACTTATAACCCTAATACATAAATAAAATACAGTATTATTAACTAATAAATAAGTTATGCTCAAATACATACACATAATATTGTGAGATTGATATCAGAAAAAGACAAAAATATAATAGTGTAACTAACACCACTTTCTTTTTTACCCGACTACGGCAAAGCAAAAGGAGGGTTATGATTTTGACAGGCTATGTATGTATGTATGTATGTGTGTATGTATGTATGTATGTATGTATGTTCATCTGTTTCCACGTAACTTCTTAACTACTTATCAGAATTCGACAAATGACATATCATTATAAGCGTCTTGATCGTCCGCTGGTTATAGGCTATATGAAGTTTCACAAAATCTAATGTGGCGCCCTCTAGCGGACAAAACATACGGAGTAAAAAAATAAAGTTATGATAAATATGCCGTGTTTTGTATCATTTGAAAGCGCTTGACTTGTACATTTTGAATATATATATATATTACTAGCACTTGGACACCAAAATAGTACAAATAAAATAAAAGTAAAAAAACTAAAACCCAACTACGACAAAAAACGTCGCTGAAAAAGTATAAAACAAGCCTTCGTTGTCAATTTATGCAATATTCACTATGTAGAGATAAAATTTCATGTTTGGAAAGGCGTAGTCACACGTTAAGTGACTGCGGATTTCCAAACATGAAATTTTATCTCTACATAGTGAATATTGCATAAATTGACAACGAAGGCTTGTTTTATACTTTTTCAGCGACGTTTTTTGTCGTAGTTGGGTTTTAGTTTTTTTATTAAATATACCTAGATGTAATTTTTTTTCTGTTCATTCAAAATCCACAGCTCTTGTACAGTATTAAAATTACATTCATTCATATGGCTTACAGCTAATTACAAATCATTTATTATTCAAGACAGTCAAAGGGTTCCAAAGGATGGAGGGGGGAGGGAGGGCGTTACAAGGTTACAAGTACTATCTAGATGAGGGGAGGGATCTTGCACGGAATTAATTTATTTAATGTATTTAGAAGCACACTAGCAGCTTCCTTTTTAAGGGAATACTTTGATGTACAAAACAAATCAACAGAGGCAAATTTGTTATTGTACACGTCATGAAAACGACTTACAACCGAGTTTTGTGCGTAATTCCTGCGGAAAAAAGTGGAGGCAGGGGAGACAGGGCAGAGTTTAGTGTGTCATGTTCGAGTACGAGATACACGAATGGATAATGCCGTAACTGTGATATTGGGACAATCTATATTATTGTTACCAATTTGCTAAAGCAAAGTCATGTCCTGCAATGACGGAGGTTCGGGACGTGTAATTAAAACAAGTGATGCGTTATGACTCTTTGTTTATTACCTACAAATTAACTTATATACTAGCCTAACTTAGGGGCGAGGTGCGTCACATACTACACCTCCACCGTTTTTTTTTTGAAAAATAATTAGTTTATTTACTGAATTATTTTTATAAACATACAAAAATATAAAATTTCCAATTAAAAAACATTCTAATGTACTAATTTTAACATAATTATATACTACCTTAACACTATTGTTGGCAAACCCAGTAAATATTATAATGTATGTAAAATTTAGAGATAAAAATAAAGCAACAGCATTGAATCTATTTTGTTAAAAAAAAAACTTTTTAGGCATGTAACTTACAACATTTCCTATAATGATCATTCCTTGAATTGTTCTTATTCTGTAAATTTACAATTTGACACCAATTTCACAACAATATAAACATGAAAATAAAATTGAGGTAAAATAATAATCTTTATTTATTATATTTATTCAAAAAAACAACAATAGGTTTTTATTACAAGTTACCTTTAATACGTTTCATAAGTAGTTTATTCCACATTTATTTAATACCATATAAAATATAAATAATTATCACATCTTTCTATCAATAATAAATTTAATTTGTCTTTATTCATTGTCCACTCAAAAAATCTTCATCAACAATTTAATTATTTAACTTTTCCTTTTACGACATAAAATCATTCTTCTTTGCTTTCCGATAAAAATCAACAATATTCATATTCTTTATCTTACATTCGTTTAAAATCCTCATTTTGACAACTCTTTAATCCCACTCTTGCTCGTTATTTATTCTTCATCATTCGTACAGTATCGGTACTATTTGCAACATAGGTACTTAGCCTATTTGCTTCATTTGCCTGGGCCCGGCATTATTATACATTTTATTAAACATTCCACTTCATACTTATAAGATGATCACTTGTATAGTGCCATTAGGGGGTCGTATTTTAAGCCACCTTAGGACTCCAACACATCTCACAGAGGAAATCTCGTTTCTCACCATGATCGATGGAAGGATCCGCCCCTCCATGTACCATAATATTGTGTACCGCATACTCGAGCAAATTATTACTTATACATCTCTTTCAACTCCTACTTAAAGTAAATCATAATCACTCCCTTATTTGAAAAATTTAGTTCAATAAAAGCTTTTGGGTGATCAATCCAAATGCATGCGTAGCTTTCATAACCAAATAATTCCCCATCTTTCTTTATTTAAAAAACTATCGTCCATTCGAAAACCTTCATATTAAACGTCATATCCTTAGCCATACCTCATCCATGCTGTACCTAATTGAAACCAAAAGTATCAAAAAGATTTTTAAGACAGCTACCAATCTTTCATACCATGTTCAAAACTCATTCATTCTGTTCCTAATTGAATACCTATCTAAAGTTCCAAAATGATTTTAAAACAGCTTACTTCCTCTCAACCCATAACTCAATCTTACTATACTCAATCACTGTCTTTCATTATACTGTGGCTCTCTACTAATTGCTTGTAAAAATGCTTCAAATCGAACGACCTACTTTAAAATTATAAGGAAAGTTCCAAGAATCAGCACAATCAGCAAAACCAGCTAACGCGTGTGGCATTGTTCATCAAGCGTCATGTTACCGCTTCACCTAAATGTATGATGCAACTTGTTATTGTACGGCTCAAATCTGTTGAATGGTATGGTAAAAGTATCTTCCAATGAATTTCTATGTTTAATCTAACCAATCCTTATAAGTATGAAAATGTACTCTTATGAATCTGAATCATGACGATGAACTTTAATGTGTACTGAAACTATTTATGGTTATCTATAGTATATGTATATGAAAATAATAAAAAAAATCACGTAATACTTAACATTTGGCCAGAATATTAAGTATATGTTTGAAAAACCATTGCAATAAATAATTTCTATTTCTATTTCTAATAAATTTTTTTTTGAAAACATACAATATCAAAAGTACCTAAGTAATCTAAAAACATATTTCAAGCCTTTTGGCTATATATCTCAAGCCTAGCTAACAAAATAATTCTTAACAAGTCTCAAAATAATTTCAAACAAATGTATTAATATTTAAATTGTAAAAATGTTACTAATTGTTACCAAAAGTACCGTATTTTTTTTTAAATAAATTAATCTGACTAAAATTATTGTCTTCAAAAATGTTATTATAAAAAAAGATTAGAACCGCAATCTGACTTTAAAAAAATATCTACTAATACTCCGTAAAAAAAAATTGCATTAAGGATAATTCTTCAGATTTCAAATAACTGTATCTACGAGATTAGTAACTTACCTGATACAGTACCTACGCTTCAAGGCTGCATGGTAACGCCACACGTGTTGCTAAGTCAGCGTTTAGATATGTGCGCTTTCACAAATCATACCTATTGAAATTACTGAAATTTATAATTTGAAAATTATATCGACCTTATAAGAATTCAAAAGTTTTCCCTTCAAAATGAAATCAAATTTAATAATAAAAAATCGAGCTATATCCAAGTTATTAGTTGGTTGGTGACAATCAATATTATTCTAAAAGTGTAAAATTCTGTAAAACGCTAATAAAAATAAATACACAAATATTATGTCAAGAAACCTAAAAATGAAATCAACTGAAAAAATATATGGTTGTCAACATTAAAAAATTTAAATATAAAGAAAGTAAATAATAAAAAGTATAATAAAAATCTTCGACGGCGGCTGTTCCAATCCCATGGGACCGTGCGAAGTCCATGGTCACCAACATCTCCCGGCACCCTGCGTCTCCTCTACAACCATCGGACTCCATCGTCTCCCGGCTGCCGGCAATCCCACCACATCGGACACCAACATCTCCCGGCAGCCTGCAACCACTTTGTCCTCTGGCTCCATTTACGCCCTGCGCCCAGCACTCCTCAAAGTCTCATCACAGCACGCACGCCCATACACCGAATTGTCTTTTCTTTCACATTATTCACTCAGTTTTTATTCACATATATTTGTCATAATTGTCTTTTTTCCACAACAATATTTACATTAAAGTTTGTTCAAATTAAAATTCTATTTTTCACAAAAAAATCAAACCCGAAATTTAACTTGACATGTGCCCGTGCGCAGCGCCGCCATAGGCAGCACTGGCAGGGTCGCCATGCAATGACTGGAGGTTCGGGACGTGTAATTAAAACAAGTGATGCGTTATGACTCTTTGTTTATTACCTACAAATTAACTTATATACTAGCCTAACTTAGGGGCGAGGTGCGTCACATACTACAGTCCAAAAGACAACGCCTATTATTCCGCCTAGTATTCATATTCATATTCTTTATTGTTCAATGTAAGCAGACAAAAGATAAATGTGAAAATTTAGCAATGTATGCCCTTTAAAGAAACTCTGTATGTATTCTGTAAACATCCCTCCCCAGTTTGTTTACGAGTATGTGTTGAATATAATCTTCCAATGTGTTATACATTAGCCCGAATGACTGAGGCTCCGAGCCTGCCCCCATCAATCATCATAATGATGCTCGTATGTTGATCTCGTGTCAAGTCAAATTGCCTGTGCTCAATATCTATTCCGGGTTCGATTTGGTTAATGATACTCCATTGTGTTTTTTAAATTTTTGGTACGGTTTTTTTGAGTGAGTAAAAAGAAAGTAAGTATCA
The DNA here is from genome assembly GCA_019059595.1 of Marasmia exigua. Taxonomy (NCBI): domain Eukaryota; kingdom Metazoa; phylum Arthropoda; class Insecta; order Lepidoptera; family Crambidae; genus Marasmia; species Marasmia exigua. The sequence continues at coordinate 16,409,025 of CM032467.1, read as the reverse complement.
GCCTATATACTGTCCCACTGCAGGGCAAAAGCTTCCATCATAGAAATCAAGTCATCGCTACTATGATGGGATTAGGCTTAAGCACCACGCTTGCCAAATGCGGATTGGTGATCACAAGCACGAGATATGTTCGAAAAATACGAAATATACTTTTTGCTCGACCCGGGCAGTGATCTCGGAGTCCTGGGTAGCCTGGTACTTAAGTTACTAGACCAACAGGTCGTTTGAGTGAGTATTTGCTTGTAAACATTGAAAAAGTTAGCTACTCAACCCTTAATAAATTGGTCTTAATGCCATCATAGTAGCGATGACTTGATTTATATGACTTGACTTAAGTAAATAACTAACTAACTACTTGGCGACTAGGTTGGCGCAGCGACCCATAGTAGTAGTCTTGGCCTTGGTAGTAGTCTTGGCCTCCGATAATAAGAGCCTCCATCTTGGTCGATTCTGCGCCACCTCCTGCCAGTCATCTGCCGAGAGTCCGCGCAAGTCTTTTTCGACCTCATCCTTCCAGCGATATCTCGGACGGCCGACTGGCCTTTTGCCATTAGGACATTCGGTAAAGCGAGCGTATCGATATTTATTTATTTTCATACCGTTAGTTATACTTTGAAACAAGATATGAGAGCACTGTTTGCTGAGATATATGTTTTATCAAAACCCAGTTCAGCAATAGTTGCTACATGCAATTAATTATGTAAACGGCATATTTATATCTTTTATCATGTGTTTGTAAAACTTTGTTTACAATAAAGATTTTTTTTATTTATTGGAGGCTTCTGCTCTGCTTTCACTTTACTAAAAAGCTGTGACGGTGAAGATTTTATTTAAATACAGATCGGATGGCGACACTGCCTCATACACCAAAGGTCGTGAGTTCGATCCCCATCCTGGAAAAATATAAGTGTGATGAACATTTGTGTTCATTTAGATGTAGATAGATAGGTATACTTTATTGCACAAAATACACAACTTAAGTACTAGGCATATTATGATTAATAATATTATATAATATTATGAATTTTAGTAAATAATTGTAATTCTTCTGTTGTCTGATATAATAATAATAATTCGCACAGCATCTCATGCGTTGACCTGATTCCGTACTAAGTAGCTTAAGCACTTGTGTTACAGATATCAGACAACGGAGGAACACAAATATATACTTAAATACATATATTACACCCAGACACTGAACAAACACAAGTGTTCATCGCACGAATGTTTGTCCAGGGTGGGGATCGAACCCACGACCTTTGGCGTAAGAGGCCAGAGGTGGATCCGTAACACAAGTGTTTAGTTACTATGGAATCAGGTCAATGGCCATTTTATATGAATTTTTAATTTACATAACCATCCGATTGATAAACATTTATATAATGCGTCATACATTGATTGCATTTCTTATCGCTAGCCGGGAAACGGAGGTATTGATCTTAACGTTTTTTTCAATCTCCCATTTCATAAGAGTTTTATGTAAAGTAATGAATAATACATTATCACAATTTTCTTCAAACTTCGAAATAATAATTGTTTTATTTTGTACTTTAAATCTATATGTATGTTATTCTAGAAACGTTCAGTGGACCCAATACGTTTCATTGATAAGATAAAAAGTACAAAAGAATGATTCAATTATATTTGCCAATGCAGGCGGAAATATAACTAGCACAATTATTTTGTCCGATGTTTATTTTATCTATAACAAAGGTTCACATGAATACCAACGAAAATCAGAAATATATATAAATCAGAATAAAACGTAAGTCCAATCAAAAGCAGATGTATAATAATCTTTTTATTTTAACAAAATGTTTTTCACAAAGCAAAAACAAATTATGTGCCGTGCGTCAGTGATAAAAAAAAACAATAAACATTCTCTGGAATTTTCTGTTATCCTATCACACTCAAAACCCGGATTCTCTAACCAATTTATCATTATACTTAGCTATAGCCACAATTAAACTAAAAGATAAAGCACTGACCCACAGTCTAGGAGATGTTAATATTTTAATGGGAATCTTAATTACAGTTAACCCTAAAGCCATACTCAAAGAACTGACTTTAAAATAACAAGGATTTTTGTAATCGTACCAATCAACTTCTTTCTTATCATACCAAATGAATTTACCCTTTAGACTTTGAGGAGCATCTAGAACTAAATATATTGGTGTTTTAGCAGCTTCATCAGGCGTTAACATACCTATGCCTAATACCATGTCAGTGCTGACCACACCAGGATGCATTGAGTTGACGGAAATATCTAACGACTCTTTCTCTTTTTGTTGAATCATTGTAAGTGCACAAAGAGCAACTTTAGAGACTCTGTAAGATGAAATCGTTCCATAGTCAGCAAAATCATTTGGATTGAACGTCCCGTTTTTCTCAGAATCCAGATACCAGTTTATGAAATCTTCAATATCGTTTCTACTCAAATCTTTCTTGCTTAATCTTTCAATCCATTCTTTTTTCCTCACGTTTGACAAGTGACCGCAATTACTCGATATATTTAGCACTCGAGCTCCTTTCCTTAGCAACGGAAACAGATTTTCTTCCACTGTTACTACGCCTCTATAATTTATGTCGATAACAGACTTCTTATTATCTAAGGTGTTCTTAGATAGAAACACTGCACCACTTATTCCAGCATTGTTGATAATAATATCAATACCGCCATGTTCTTTTTCAATGTGATCTCTGAATCGTTTTACCTGACTCTTTATCGGCCACGTCTAGTTGGTGGTATCGAGGTACGTATGATAACTTTTGCAATTTAGCCACAGCTTCTTTCCCCCGTTCTTCATCCCTTGATGTAAGATAAACTACTCCATCGAACCTTTCACACAGGCCTTTGACTATTGCAAAACCGATACCCTTATTTGACCCAGTAACTATTGCCACTTTTTCTTTGGACATATTTCTCACACAAATGTATTTTTGCTACTGAACGTGACACTCGTAATCGACAGTTAATAACTCGACGCTATGCTTGTAGGTACTAACAATTATTATCGCAGACCGGTTTAATTTGTTGATAAATAAACGTTGAGCTGAGATAATAATATTATGTACTTGGGTTTGTTTAATTTGACGGAATGAGTGTAAATTATACGGAGTTGTATCTGCTGATACAACTCTGTATAATTTACACTCATTACTAACATAACACTATCGGGTTCTGCTTAACCCGATAGTATTATGTTAGAGACTGACTGAGTTCTGAAAATTAATTAAACTAATGTTGATGACTCTCAAGGTTAGTTTATATCATTTTCAGCAGTAAATACTCGTAAGCATCTAGACGCTAAGCAGTACAAGCGTGTATAGAACGTTTGTCCGTGTAGGAATCGAACCCACGACCTTTGCGGTATGAGTCAGTAACACTACTAAATACGCTATCGGACCAGTCTGGTGAAATATGAAAATCATAAAAAGTTTTTTATTATTTATTTGAATACTAAAAAAATACACATTTTAATACGTATGTCTGATTTTGTTATTGAGTATTAATGAAATCGAGTATATCTTATAATCGAATGTATTTATTTATTTCATGCTTCGAGAGTTTTTGACTTGAAAAAATAATCGGCTTTATAGTCGTACCAATCCAAAACTTTTCCATCATACCAAATATATGCACCTTTAAGGCTTTGTGGAGCGTCTAAAACTAAATAGAGGGGCGTTTTTGCTGCATCATCAATGCTGTAGAATCCGACGCCTTTGGTCATGTCAGTTTGCACTAAACCTGGATGCATAGAGTTTACTGATATGTTTCTTGAAGCCATCTCTTTCTGTTGAATAATCGTAACGGCGCTTAGAGCCATTTTGGAAATTCTATACGCAGCAATCGTACCATAATCTGCTAACTCTTCATTCTTCCACGAACCGTTTTTGGTAGCTTCAAGATACCAGTTCACGAATTCTATAATATCATCTTTATTAAAATCTTTCTGAGTGAATCTATCGATCCAGTTTTTATTTCTTAAATTCGAAATATGACCACAGTCACTGGAAATATTTAAAATGCGTCCGTTATTCCTCACCAGTGGGTAAATAAGTTCTTCAATGGCAAAGATGCTACAAAAATTTATGTCCACAATCTCCTTGCTTTCTTCATAAGTATTGTACAGTTTGGCTTCATTTAAAATTGCTGCATTGTTTATTAATATGTCAATACCTCCGTGCGTGTTTCTTATATGTCCAGCAAATTCATTAATACTTTCTCTGTTAGCGACATCAAGCTGATGAAATTCCGGGTTAAGTCCAAGTTTGTTGAGTTCTGCAACAGCCGCTCTCCCTCTGCCTATATCTCGAGATGTTAAATACACGACGCCATATTTTTTTTGTAGGAGGCCCTTAACTATCGCATAACCAATGCCTTTGTTAGAGCCGGTAACGACCGCAACTTTTTTCGACATGTCTGTGTGATGAAATACAAACAATAACTAAATGACTGCATTCATAAATTATACTCGGACCGGTGACAGATAGTGCTTATCTCTGCCGGTTGAAAGGCATTACAGATAACCTTAGAGCGATCGAAAATGACGCATTGTCAACTCTATGCGCTGTGTCTTAATTAAAGTTGGTTCCACCATTGTTTATCTTGCAAATATTTATATACTTTTTTATTTTATAAGGACGCTTAGTTCAAATATTAAATAAATAAATATTACACAACATCAAATTCAATGATCTGACTCCGAGATAGGTAGCTCAAGCACCTGTGATACGGATGACAGAACCAACAAAGTTATACATGCAATACTTTTTTTTTGTGAATATATAATACTTAGAAAACACCCAGACCAATACAAACAGACATTTTCATACGCACAAAGGTTTGTACTGTAATATTATTACTTTTGTGTGTTGAATTTTAAGTACCTAAGTAGATCTAATCAATATAATATGCATTTCAGCACACTATGACCAGAGACATTTTTAACGTCCGACGAAACAACCTTTTTATGCTCGGTGTCAATAAACGGTAACAGGTAGGCAATTAAAATATATACAAAATACTTAATTGTTTATTCACTTTATTAATAAACAATAAAAACATTTGTGCCCTTTGTGCGCGAGTCATACTCGCACTTAAACCATTTTTTTTCTATTTGGATTTTTGTCACAGTAATAATATGAGTAAATATTATTACTGTGACCTTTAGTCATAAAGGTAAATAAAAATACAATCACTTTAAAATATTATTTTGTTTGCTAAGAAAAAGTTTACTTTTTTATAAAATGTCCTGCATATCATAAAAATAAGAAACACAGCTACCAATCTAAAACCGAGGACTTACTATAGTAATCACCATTATAGTCGAACCAGTCAACTACCTTTCCATCATACCAGATATAGGCTCCTTTAAGATCTTGTGGAGCCTCTAATACCAAGTAGAGGAGCGTCTTAGTTGACTCCTCAGAGCTGATTTTTCCTTTTCCTTTAGTCATTTCAGTGCGCACAAAACCTGGATGCACGGAGTTAACTGATATGTTCCTTGAAGCCAGGTCTTTCTGCTGAAGAATTGTTAAAGCACTAAGAGCCATTTTAGAAATTTTATAAGCAGCTATTTTACCTTCAGCTAACTCTTCATCTTTCCAAGTATTCTTTTTAATATTTTCCAAAAACCAGGCTACAAATTTTAAAATATCATCCTTTGTATAGTCTTTCTTTGTAAATCTGTCGATCCAATATTTGTTCCTCAAATTTGAAAGGTGACCACAGTCACTAGATATGTTGAGAATACGTCCATTGTTTCTCACCAATGGGTAAATAATTTCTTCAATAGTCAAAATGCTATAAAAATTGATATCTAATATGTACTTACTTTCTTCGTAAGTAAAGTAATATTTATAATCATTACTCAAAACTGCTGCATTGTTGATCAATATATCAATGCCTCCGTGTGTGTTGCGGATGTGCTCTGCAAAATTTTTAACACTTTCTCTATTAGCAACGTCGAGTTGATGATACTCTGGTTGGAGGCCAAGTTTGTTGAGTTCTTCAACGGCCGCTTTTCCTCTGCCATCGTCTCGGGAAGTCAAGTAGACGACACCATCAAATTTTTGCAAAAGACCCTTCACAACTTCAAAACCGATGCCTTTGTTGGCCCCGGTGACCACTGCAACTTTTTTCGGCATGTTTGTGTTATGATGTTTAAACCTGTACTAAGTGGCTGCATCTAAAAATTGGTTTTATATCTTTCGGCCAGGTTGAGATATTGCTTATCTTAGTATAAGCCACAGGTTTTTAAGATAGCCTAAGTAATGTCAACTGCAATATAATGCATTCTAAAATATTAACATTTTGCAAATGAGAGCATCGATGACACAATCAGAAGATAAAACGATGTTTTTTGTAGACACAAATGATAAAATACAATTTATCTTATCTTATTTTAGGGTTCCAGTTATCATAAAGAAACACTAAAACCCACCGCCCACCCAAAGAGAAACGTAAGCCAAAGTAAGCTTGTCAATTTTATAAGACTGTTTATTTACTTGTTACAGTCGTTGTAGTTCTTTTGAGGGTGAATCATATTGGCTGAGGTAATTCAAAGATATTAAATTAGTATATTACTATAATATTTTTTATCTTATATCTGTACCACAAGTACGAAATCAGGTCAATGTATAAGATCTTGTATGAATTTATTTATTTGGAAAACATCTGCAATAAAAAAAGTTATATTACTACCGAATATCAAATGACAGAGTAAGACTTATAGCATCCACTGCTAGGCCAAGCATCCCAAACTTTTTTCATTGCTCCCCTTTAATAACATTTAGCTGGAAATAAATAAAAATATCATATTCATTTTAAAGTTTTATTTCACACCATTTTGTAAACATTATCTTTTATGGTAAAATTTTCATTGAAACAATATAAAAATTGTGATTATTATGGTTGCAAAGTCTTGCTTTTGAAAAAATAATCAGCACTATAGTCATACCAGTCTAAAACTTTCCCATCATACCAGACGTAAGCGCCTTTCAGGTCTTGTGGAGCATCTAGTACTAAATAGAGGGGTATCTGAGCCGCATCATCAGTACTATAGAATCCAACGCCGCCAGTCATGTCACTGCGTACCAGGCCTGGGTGCATGGAGTTCACCGAGATATTTCTTGCGGCTAATTCTTTTTGCTGCAGAATTGTTATAGCACTGAGAGCAATTTTAGCTATTCTGTAAGCAGCGAAAGTACCATCGTCAGCTAAGTCTTCATTCTTCCACGTTCCGTTCTTTTCAGATTCTGAGTACCAGCTCACGAATTCCAAAATATCTTCTTTAGTAAAATCTTTCTTGGTAAACTTGTCGATCCAATGTTTGTTCCTCAAATTAGAAATGTGTCCACAGTCACTGGATATGTTTAAAATGCGTCCATTGTTCCGTACAAGTGGAAAAAGAAATTCCTGTATAGTCAAGATGCTGTAGAAATTTATGTTGATTATATCTATGCCTTCTTCATAATTATTGTGTAATGTTTTAGCGTTTGCAACTGCTGCATTGTTGATGAGTATATCGATACCTCCATGTATATTTTTGATGTGATCGCTGAATTTAATCACACTGTCTCTGTCAGATACATCAAGTTGATGATATTCTGGGTAAAGCCCTAATTTGTTGAGTTCCGCAACGGCTGCCTTACCCCTGCTATCATCTCGGGATGTCAAGTACACAACACCGTCGATTTTTTGTAATAGGCCCTTTACAATTGCAAAACCGATGCCTTTGTTGGAGCCGGTAACGATCGCGACCTTTTTCGACATGTTTACTGTACGAACGACGAACGCAAACTAGAGTAGATACATTTATCGCATTATGTCATGCTACTCAAGGTCAATGATATCGCCGTCCAGTTAAAGGTATTTAAGAAACCAGTAAGTTTACTCGTGTCATGCGAGAAAAATATAAATATAATCATGGACTCGTTATCATAATTAGTTTACCTATGGTATAATTACTAATACAGCTAGAGAAAAAAAACACCTATATTTTGTTTCATGAATAAATATCAGATACCAGCACATTCATAGTACATACAAAGTAGATAGCCTTAGCACTTGTGTTGTGGGTATCAGAATCAACAAAGACTCTACGACCTTGGGCATATTAAGCAGGTTCACTACATAATAGGTTGTCTGATAGAAATCGCTTCCAGCGATAAGACCGCCGAAATTGTACTATTAAGTTTCTGTTCAATTAAGTTTTTTTTTGTGCAATTAAGTATATCTATCTATAATACGTTATTGTGCCAGTCAAATATTAACCTTATTTATTTATCTGTTTTACTGAAAATAAAAAAATATTTCAACCTCTCGATACCAACATTGTTTAACCATTGACAGAATAAGGTGCCTGCGCACAATATGACTTTTTTTACTGTGGAAGAGCCGCGGAACTATAAATGGGTCGGCTCGAGAGGAGCGATACCACGAACATAAAAAAACTGGTATGAATAGCGCCTGCACTGTGTTTCGCCGAATGAGTGAGGGTATCAGAGCCCCAATTCTGGGGGAAGGAGAGTTAAAAGATTAGCAGCCCACCTGCGACTTCACTGATCCGGCCGGGCGGCTTCAATCGCTTACGACCAAGAAAAACATCTGCTCATCTGCCACTTATACCAAAAATAAAAGTGAACACCTCAATAAAATGAATTGTGACAATTCAGACTGGTCCAAACTAAGATTTTTCCATTTACAACGAATAGGTATCTGATATTTGTTGGGTCTAGATGTTTATGGCACCTTCGTTGTTCCTGGTTTCTATATTCTGTTTCATGTACAAACATTTGTATTGGTCTGGAAATCGAACCCGCGATCCTTGAGTCTCAAACTAATGCGATAAACAGGTGACCAAAACAAGTTAAGTATAAACGCCTACGGACTAAGTGATCCATGATGTGAAGACAATGACATTCATTCAATCACTTTCACAAGGCGCTATAAATTGCCAGAGATTACATGAGAGCAACTATTTGTCACTGTGATTGGAACCGAGGGTGGGTGCCGATTCCAGGAGGGCAAAATATTGTCATTTGAATAATTTTAAAATCACTCAAATGTTTTTAAATGTTTCTCGAGGATATTGGTCTCCAAATCATCCATGAATGAGGAGTTATTACTTAAATTTTCAAAATAAACAAACTAAAAACACTACAACTAAAAATACTACGGTGGATATCCAATAAGTTCCTGAACCTTTTACGGTCCGCGGTCGCGCAGAGGAAATACCGCCAACCCTATGTGCAATGGGCTGGCCTCCTTATGCATACCCGTCCACCGAGGGGCAGACGGGTTATGTTGGGCTCTCCGCTTGGCGAGAGCTTCTTCTGATGAGAAGCTGGCCAGAGGCATACCCACCAAAACCTGCTACGCTCCTACTACTACGAGCAGTGGGTGGTGCCTGTGCAATGCAAGCTTCTTGCATGGACAGGAGGGAAACGAGCATCTGTTCGTCGTCTCCTTCCTCTCCTTGCTGTTCTCCGAGCGTCCGCATTAGGGTCCTCCTCTCGCAGTCGCTCAGCTGCCTCCATCTCCATCTCCATCGGGATCTTTTCGGCGGGGCGTGAAACGGCATCTCAGCAGACCATTAGGGTGAGGATGGCAGACACAATGGGTACTTTGTTAGTTCTTCTGTGCCTGTCAGCCTAATATTTGGATTTCACGGCCGATTACCATCAGGCGGAGTGAGGTCATCCTGATTGGCGTTTCTATAAAAAAAAATCTGCAAGATCACCTCCTCGCAGAAGGACGCAAAGGCGATCCAGGACACCTCGCTCACCAGCATAGCTTGGACAATGCTGTGGAGCGAGTGGTTCTGTAGAAATAGTCCTGCAACTGGGGACCTAGTGCGATGACGTCCCGTAACGAACGAGTATATACCTGTCGCATCCAAAAAAAGGAGACCACATCGCGTGTGAAAGCGAGGGGAACTCCGATTTGGTCGTAACGTTCAGTCCGCGCTAAGGCCCCTGGTTCAAGGGATTGTTCCAAGTTCAAGCGTGTCTATCAGGTGGAACAGTTGCTGGAGCGCTAATCCTAAAGGCTGATCATAAAACGCGAACATAGAAGATGAACACACACTTTTATACATTGACCTGATACTGTAGTAAGATCAAATTCATTGAGTTTCATTCTCACGTTGTAGGTTACAGCAATGATGGTGATTTACTATGTAGCTAAAAACTTGTGTTACAGCTAATATCTGTATTGCTTGTTAAATATAAGCAATCATGCAATCGATGTCATTATGTCTCAAATAGTCGTCAACATTGTAAAATGTTTCATGCAGCAACCATTTTCGTATGACATGTTTAAACTTTGGGAATGACAATGTTTTTACTGAATCGGGAAGTTTGTTATATATTTTTATACGAGATATTGAGATTTCTAACTCACTTGTGTGAGTTAGAAATCTCAATATCTCATTATGAATGTAAAGAGCGATAAATTAACCAAAAACGAACCACGGCGTCACGTTTTACAACAGATGAAAACTTACATGATTACAGGCGTCACACAATCACGAATATTTTGTTGTTTGTCGAACAATCGATAAACTTAACTTTACCGTCTCCCTATTACTACAACATTGGATTAGCGTTGATTTAAAATACGGTAGCATTAAAACTTTAGCTCATTTAATGGCGACTGATACAACACTGCAGTCACGTTATAAACAATATAATGAAGTTTGTCAAACAAAAAGAATCACTTCAATTAGAATGCATCTGCCCTTCATCATCTAACGTCCCTAGACGGCATGGAAATTTATTACCAAGTACAATACGTTGTATTGTGTGCGGTCCCTCTAATAGTGGAAAAACCAATTTAGTGATAAGTTTATTATTGCATAAAAATGGACCAAGATTCCGTAACCTTTATGTGTATTCAAAATCTTTGTACCAACCTAAATATTTATATCTTGAAAAGGTTTTGGATATGGTGCCTGGAACATCATTTAGTAAATACAATCATAATGGCGAAATTTTGAGTCCACATGATGCTCTACCGGATTCAATCATAATTTTTGACGACGTTGCTTGTGAGAATCAAAACAACATTAGAGATTATTTCGCCATGGGACGCCATAAAAACATAGATTGTTTTTACATCAATCAAACTTACACAAAGATTCCTAAACAACTTGTACGAGACAACTCAAATCTCGTAATTCTATTTAAGCAAGACGACATTAACTTGAAGCACGTATATGAAGAGCATGTTGGGTCTGATATGTCATGGTCCCAATTCCGTGAGATGTGCTCTGCCGTTTGGAATAAACCATTTAGCTATCTTGTTATTAATAAGGATTGTAACAAAAATAACGGATGTTACCGATTGGCTTTCGATACATTCATAGTAATAGATGAAAATACATAAAAGACGGCAGTGTTTATTAACAACCACTTCCATTCATGGTTTGGAACTGAACGGAATACTTAAAAATGGAAAAATATCTTAAAGAACAAATTATAAAATCAGCAGCAGCTGTTAAAAGAAAAGTTGCGATGATAAAAGATGTTGAAAATACAAACCATAAAACATTAGAAACAATATTGAAACCTATTGTTGATCCACTTACCTTATTAGCAAATAAAAAAAATGACACTCCTCTTAAGGAAGAAGAGCACTTTGAACCAGTGATGAAAAAATTTAAAAATGACAATATTCAGTCATTTGACGACGAGAACCAGTCATGTTTTGCCTCTGATGAAGATTACAATGAATCTATTAGTGAAGAAGATGAAGATGATGAACGAGAGCAATACAAAGATTACAACAAAACCCTTGTTTTATCACCATCTGAAGACCACAACGTAAGCGTGGGATCATTTAAATCTCTACAGTCATCGCCAAGTCTTAAAAATCAATCACTGTCGTGGTCAACATCGTCTGAAATAATGAAAGATGTTCCATTTGGAGTCAGAAATGAGCGGGGTAAACAGTTACTAGGCAAAACACGTGTTTATGACGATGGCGGTATTCTAAAAATAGGAGCACTTACTGTCAAAAAAACGGATGGCTTGAAAGAACTTTTGTTCAAAAAGAAACCAAATTTAGAAGTAGTAACAAATGATGATTTACAAAATTATAAGTTACTTCTAATAGAAACCAATGCTCATCGACGCAATTGTGAATCATCCAAACCTATTAACAGCAACAAAGGATTTAAATATATTAATGTAATTAAACCTCTATTCAAATTCTCTCGAAATCCCACAACAAGTGTAGAAAGTATTCCACAAGGAAAGGGTATTTCACTTTTAAAGACTGTAAAATCAGACACTGATTTAGTTTATTGGGATGATCCAAACGAGTTAGTCGAACGGTTAAAGTTACTACTAGCATCTTGGGAAGCAGGTAACACTGGAGTAAATAATGAAATAATTGCCATTATTTCGGAACTGCATGAAGCTGGTATCATAAATATAGAACTTATAAAGAAGAAACCAGGAAAATTGAGCAGTATTCTTTCTGTTGTCAACCCATCAAGATAGCAATGAATATAGATAAGTTTGGTCATCATGTCCATAAGCGTTTGCGATTGACAGAATACATTGGAAACTTCAATGAAACATTGGTGAAATCAGATACCGGATACTACGATTTAAAATCTTCTAAATTAAAAGGGTTATCACATCCAACCGAAGACGACGAAGCAGTAAACAAAGCTTATTTAGACCAAACGGTTCAAGAATTAAGAAATGAAATTGAGAAAGTCAAGCTGGAGGTAAAATTGCATTTGAAAAACTTAGAAACCTTTACAACAGATCATTTGAATAAATCATTTTACTCAAAGTCAGAAATAGACAATTTGATTCACGTGAAAACAAACAAAAATGAGCAAAAAAGACATAATTGATGAACTTCACAAAGCAGCCAGAAGAAATTTCCCCCGTCGATGCACAGTTATAAAAGGAATTGATGATCTGTGGCAAGCAGACCTCATAGATTTACAAAAATATTCACATTTTAATAAAGGATACAACTACATATTAGTAGTGATAGATACTTTGTCAAAGTATGTATGGGCAAGTCCAATAAAATCTAAGGAAAAACAATGTGTTGCCAACGCAATGCAACAGATTTTTAATAATTCATCTAGAAAACCTAAATATTTGCAAACAGATCTGGGCAAAGAGTTTTATAATAATATTTTCGGTCAACTGTTAAAAAAATATAATGTGAACCATTATTCTACTTACTCGGTCAAAAAAGCTTCTATTGTAGAGCGAGTCATACGCACGTTAAAATCACACATCTTTAAACTTTTCAGTTTATACGGTTGTTATCGATGGCTGGGCAAATTGCTAAATACTGTTATAGAAAACTATAACAGCACTACTCATCGCATAACTAAATTTAAGCCTAATGACGTTAAAAAGACAAATGAAACTGTTGTATTGTGTAATATTAACAAAGCGTATAGAAATCGAAAACAATTAAAACCTAAGTTTCAAGTAGGTGATCATGTACGTATTAGCAAATTTAAAGGAGACTTTTACAAAGGTTATACTCCCAACTGGTCAACTGAAATATTTACAGTAGTGAAGATGAATGATACAAATCCACCAACTTATCATTTGGAAGATAAGCATAAGCAGGTTATTTTAGGGGCTTTTTATGAGTATGAATTACAAAAAACTAAATATCCAGATATTTACCTAATCGAAAAGATTATTAAAAGAAAAGGAAATAAATATTTTGTAAAATGGTTAGGTCTCAGCAACGAAGAGAATTGTTGGATAAACAAAAACGAGATAGTTTTGTAATAAAAATATACTCCTAAAACAAATTTATTCATTCTAAGCATATCAATGAAAGAGGGAAGAGGTATTATAGACAGCGTAATAAACCATATACCGTTCGAGCTACATTTACCTGGATATCAATTTTGTGGACCCGGAACAAAGCTACAAAAACGTTTAAAAAGGGGTGATAGAGGTATAAATAAGCTAGACAAAGCTTGCATGTACCACGACATCGCCTACAACGACAACGATTTAAACGTTCGACGAGAGGCGGATAAAGAACTTTTGAATATGGCTAAGAAAAGATTGAACGCGAAGGATGCTAAAAAGGGTGAAAAAGTGGCATCATGGATAGTAAAAAATGCGATGAAAGCAAAACTCAAGGCTGGTGCGGGCGCACGTTCATTTATGGCAGCTGTGAAAAAAATTAAATCTCAACTAGAAAAGTTAAAATCCACAGGTAGTCACACAGCTATAAAATACGCATACGCCGCAGCCAAAAAAATATTCAAAAATAAAAAAGGAACTCGCTTGCCGCGCTGCATTCCTCTACCAAAATGTGGGGGGCTGCTGCCTTTAATCCCAATCTTTGCAGGGTTATCGGCTTTAGGTTCTTTGGCAGGTGGGGCTGCTGGTATAGCAAAAGCAGTGAACGACTCTAAGGCAGCTCAGAAAAGTCTTCAAGAGTCTGAACGTCATAACAGAATGATGGAATCTGTGGCTCTTGGCAAGGGATTATACATCAAACCTCATAAAAAGGGTGCTGGTTTATATTTGAACCCTTCAAAAAACTAGTTAATCGGCTGCCTAGACGTGCACTGACAGATTTTGATATAATAGAGCATGCTTCTGATATTCCATTTTTCCGCGGAGTATTTATGAGAAATACACTTCCATTGAAACCAAGAAAAATGGAATGTGCAGTGCTAAATTTGGATAGCTCTGATAATCCAGGAACACACTGGGTAGCCTACGTCAAACAAAATGATTACTGCGAGTACTTCGATAGTTTTGGTGATTTAAAGCCTCCATTAGAATTAATAAATTATTTAAAAAACATGTCAATTAATTATAATTTTGCACGGTATCAAAAGTTTGGTACCATGAATTGTGGTCATCTCTGTTTAAAATTTTTAAAAAACTATTGGAAAAAACATTTAAATAATGTATAAAATAAAGAATCTTTATCAGTATTATCATGTCTTTCACTGTGTCGATAACTGGTAGAAACGCTACTTTAATGACAAATTACTCTCCCACATTAGAACTAAGTGGAGAGTACGAGTGCGGTCTTCTGTATTTTTCTACATTCAACTCTATTCCTAATATAGATGAAAGAAACAATAAATTTTATTACGGAAATAATGGAGTAATAAAAATACCCGAAGGATCGTATGAATTACAAGATATTTGTGATTATCTTCAGTGCAATATAAAAAATGCTACACTGAAATTAACTGACAATAACAATACTTTAAAAACGTGTATTTTCTGTTCGGAAGATGTTCACTTCGATAAATCAGATTCGATTGGCAAGATTTTGGGTTTGGTTGGCCTTGAAACTGTAAAAGCGAATATAAAAACCGAGTCTCGGTATCCTGTGAACATTTTACCAACGACAATAGTACGCATCGAATGTGACGTTGTGAGCGGATCATATGTAAACGGAGAAGCAAGTCATATAATTTACGAATTCGTACCAAACGTACCACCTGGTTATCGAATTATTGAAATACCTAAAAACCTTATATACTTTCCTGTCAATCAAAGTTCAATAAGCGCTATCAATATTAGATTGTTAGACGGAGAAAATAAACAAATTAACTTACGCGGTGAAGAGGTACAGATGTACTTACACTTTAAGAAAAAATGTTAAATTTCAATAAAAACCCAGCTATCTCTCGAAATCAAATCAGTTCCAAGAGAACATCGCATAAAAGAGCACCTACTTCGTACTAAAAAGAAGCTGACCAAAAAAAATAAGGCATTTTTGAAGATACTTGGGTTAATAAAATGAACATTTTAAATATTACTCAATCTCCGTCACATGACAACAGAATTGAAAGTTTTGAATTTCATTCATACAAGCCATATGTGACAAGTTTCAACAAGAATGATGAAATACGCATACCTATTAATCATCAAGATTTATACGTATTACCTGCGCTCAGCTGTTTGTATATCGAGGGCAGAGCCGATGTGTATAAACACAACAGTACTACAAAAGAAAAAGAAAGAGTATCAAATGTGCATTTTGTTAACAATCCCGCTTTATTTTTATTTCAAGACATCCGTTATGAAATAAACGGTATTGAAATAGATAGAATCAAAAATGCTGGCATCACAACTACAATAAAATCTTATTTATCGTTAAATGATAACGAGTCTAAATGTGCAAATGTGTGGGGCTGGTCTCCTACGGGTATATCCAATACCAATAATGGTGTATTTTCAGCCTCTATTCCATTAAATAAAGTATTAGGTTTTGCAGAAGATTATGAAAAAATCATTATGAATTGTAAACATGAATTAGTTCTTTTAAGAAGTAACACAAATCTTAACGCTTTGAAGTTAAATGCTGATGAACATGTTCAAGACATAATAATAGATAAAATTGTCTGGCGAGTCCCACATGTTAAAAGTATCAGACCGCGAAAGAATTAACTTGTTAAAACATTTAGAAAGAGACCGCGCGATAACAATCGCATTTCGTAATTGGGACTTGTACGAATACCCATTACTGCCTAAAACCCGAAAACATACTTGGTCTATTAAAACTTCATCGCAGATAGAAAAACCGCGAATGGTTGTGATTGCTTTACAAACGAATCGTAAACATAATGCTACCGTGTCAATGGCAGAATTCGACCATTGTAATATACGTGACGTAAAGGTTTTCCTAAATTCAACGTACTATCCTTATGAAAGTCTAAATATTAGTTTCTCTGAAAACAAATATTCTTTAATATACGATAATTACGCTAATTTCCAACAGTCTTATTTCGGCCGCCGTCCACAACCGTTGCTTAGTTTAAAACAATTTAAAGAATGCCCTTTGTTTGTCATTGACACATCGAAAGGAGAGACTCTGAAAGGGTCCGTCGTTGACGTTCGTGTTGAAATAGAAGCCGACGCAGAGATACCCGATAAAACTTCTGCCTATTGTTTGATACTAAACGATTGCATATTTGAATACAAGCCTTTAAGTAATATTGTAAAGAAACTATCATGAATACGGTTATTGTGGACTTGCAAGGCTTCAAAGATCGGAATAATGAGTTTATAGTGAAGGAATTAGTTATAGGTACATCGGAACACACTCAAATCTTTCTGATTAAACCTCCATATCCATTCTCTGCACTTGATCTCGAAGAAAGGAAGCATGTTTGGTGGATAGAAAGAAACAGAGGATTCCGATGGAGTGAGGGACATATTGACTATAGAGAATTTAAAAGACTCATAAAACCTTACTTCAAGGAACGTAAGATCATAGTGAAAGGAGAAGAAAAAGTTAAATGGATGCGGGAATTATGTGGTCATGAAAATGTGATAGATATAAGTGATAAAGGTATACCTAATCTAGAAACTCTAAGTAAACTATACTGTAAAGATTTGTTTGCATACAATTGTTTTAACCACATAAAATATTGTGCGTTGAAAAATGTTTTGTGTATTAAAAAATGGTGTTTAGAAAATAATGTAGTCTTATAACTTAAGTTGTAATAAATTTATACGTATGAATATTTTATGGTTTTATTTTATTTATCACTGAAAGCAAAGCATTCAAATTTGCTTAGTTACCATAACCTGAGTACAAATTTATTATTATTATTTAAAGTCCATTTGATTTAAGTTAGGTTTACTATTTAAAAATATGAAAGAGACAAGTTTGGACATGTTACATATACATGTATGCAGGTGTTATAAATTATGATACTACTATGAAATTTAATTAGACTCAACAAAGACGATTAAGTTTTAAAAAATAGATAGTATTTTTTCCTTTCTGGGTATAAATGAAACAACAAATTAAATTCAATAATTAATTTTAATTATGATAATAATACAACAATATTGTTGTCTTTAAAAAATATTACTATCACAAATCTTTTTACTTATATTTCTAATTAACAGTTCCGTTTGCTCCATAATTGGGTCAAAATTGTCTGCAACTACATATTGGACACTGTACATCACTTTTTCACTATTATCATCCTCGTTACTTTGCATTGGACTTTTGTTTTCCAAATCTACAACCTCCAACTTGATGAGTCTAAGAGCTCTTCTAGGTTCATGGCTGAATACGTAAGAGCCTGCATTTTGTATACCAGGTTTCTTCTTTTGTACTGCACAACTTTCTTCTAGTGATCCTCGTTTTGTCTTCTTTCTCTTGCTTATTGGTTCGCGATGAAGTTTTGCTAGCTCTGGAAACATTTCATCAAAGCCAGCGAGAGGATCCTGTGCATGTTGTTCAAATAAACTGTATGAATCTGATTCCTTCGCCATTGCCTGTTGAAAAAGTAAAAATACTACAATAAAAACTATATTACTAAATTAAAGTCATAAAAAAATGGAAAAAAAATGTTACTTACTTGTTTATGCCTCAAATGTAAGAGTGTAGTGCACGTTGACGAAGCGGTGATACTAATGAAATAAGCTTGACGTTTGAGTGTGAAGTTCAAACTTATTTTACAATAAAAATGCTTACGATTGCGTTGCATTAAGCCACCTGGCTGACCTGAATACAGTTTTGCTTACCATTGTACTCGTATTACTGTGTAGGTAGGTAACTATACTATTGAAAAAAATATAACACGATAAATGTTTTAAATCACTTTATTACAAAAAATATAGAAAAATAAGCTTATCACTATATTATAATAACTAATCTAAAATATTTTTTTGTGACCCCATGCCCAGGTAGAACATCTATCTGATAATATAAAGCGTTTATCGTCCAAATTTGACAACGCTATTTTATTAACATCCTGTGTGAAAATCTCATGCTTTATGCACCTAAATAAAATATTCTTTTTCCGTATAATTTTATCATGAAAAAGAGCTGCTTTATAATCATACGATGATAAATCTCTTACACATTTTTCTTAGTACCTTTCGCCTTTTTAATTAATTTAGTATCTGTTTTTATGCAATATAATTTAGACCTCAGACCTACGAATTCAGTCATAATTTCACCACCTAACTCATCTTTAAACAATCCTGGTATTTTCTTATTTTTTAAGGGCAAGCCATAAATGTTATTACAAAAATAATTGCTCGTATCAAAGTAACTAATAAAGTGGTCTTTTAAATCTTGGTAAAAATCTTTTGTTTTAATTTGGTAAACAAAACTATCTGTGTCTGTGTAACACAATTGCACTTTTTCTTTATAATGAGGCTTTATTATAGAATAATGAAATTGATACATATGACTTTTTGAAAGTTCTAATACAGCAAAACCGATATAAATAGGTTTATCTAATATAACTCTTTCTGGTTTCATCTGAATCGCTACTAAATTCTCTGAAAGAATAGTAGCACTGTGAAAATTTGGACGCGCTATTAATTTGTCAGCAGAATTATACTTTTTCGTTTTGTTTGATTCATCGCACCATCTATTAACTAATTTAACATTGACTCTTTTCTCATTATCTTCTAAAGTTTTTCCGAATACAGAATTATTCATTAATTTAAAAAGGTCCTGTTGAAAAGGAGTTACCGCTTGTTTTCTTAGTTCTGTGTTCAAGCTAATATATTTTTCTAAAAATGGGGTTTGTCTAAATGTTAAAACACGGTGAATTTTATTTAAAATAAGTCCATTGTCTATGCATGTTTTTAAATGAACGTAATGAATTACGTATTCATATTTCGAATACAAATTCGGAATCAGCTTAGAAGTTTTACCACCAGGAGGTATAAATTTTTCTGGACAAAATGGATAATCGTTATGACTACAGTGTAACTCTCCTGGATATGCTAAGTCTACTTCTAGAATATATCCGTAGTCTGCATCATCAGCAATCGTCATAATATCTAATTGATCTATTTCATTTTGATCCAAAAGTCTAAAATCAGAGACAGGTAAATATTGACACATGCTAAAACCATACAAGTTGTTGCAATCTATATAAACCAAAAAAGATTCTGGTTCGTTTGGATCATACTGAGACATATATTTATTATTAGCTTGAGCAAATCTTTTTGAACACATACAAATACCACCACGTATCCCTTTTTGAATAAAACGTATTAATTCTAAATCGGTCAGAAGTTCTAAGTGTACTCCTGTTTTGAACAACATGGCATCAAACGATAAACTAGGAGCTGTCAAATAAAAAGCAGGATCTAGTTGGTAATTTGTTTTACAAACCTGACGGAAGTTTTCAAAAATATCAGTCAATAGCAGTACGTCAGTTTTAAGGTAAAGTTCGGTATAATCACCCATGTCCCTTATTTTGAACGTAGACCAAACTTCTTGAGCGTGAGCATAATCTGCATCACTTATGTTTTCGTCTGTCAATGAATTATAAAAGTCCTTTTTATGAGGAAGACGTATTTCATTAAATGATTTCCAATCTTTCATATGATCATAAGGATAAACTCCCTTACGGGTCAACAGCAGAAACTCTTTCTCATTGGGGAAACTCTTTTTTAAATGTGTAAAATCTGATTGCTGTAGACCCTTCGCTAATTTTTCTAAACTTGCCCCTAAAAATTTAAAAGAGTCGACAAACCGTATTTGAGCGTATTTGCCATTTTGCAGTTTCATAAATTTTGTAAATGATATGTAGTTTTCTTTGTTTTTTGGTATGACTTTAACCGATCCTGCACTCTCAGCTAATTCTTTGATAAACAAATGACAATCATAACCCGCCAAGTTATGAAAAAACACAGGGACTAATTTAGGAACGCTATATCTTAAGTTACAGTATTGGTGGGCTGCACCTCGATATCGTCCTGTAAAGTGACAGTGGTCACGTACTTTGTCAAAAACTAATAGTTCATTACAAATATGACAAATATCGGCTTGTCTATAAGCCTCATCATCGCGCTCATTGAATTCCATTGGAACTTCACTATTCAAAACTTCGTAAATATTTTTAATATCTTCGTAAAGTTTATCGAGGAACTTTTCAGCACAGTCAATGCCTCTATACTGTACAAAACGATTTAAGGTGTTATCAAAAGAACAAACAATTTGATATGCAAAAGCCGCTGGAATATGTCGCTGGCGTGATAATGTATAACTTGTGTCAGAATTAGGTTCACAGTTTTGGAATGGTTGAAGCAGAGTTTCAAAGTCTGCGTAAACGACGAAAGGAACATCCTGTTTACGATCAAAATTTTTGAAGTGAAGATAGGTTCCTTTATCAGGCAGAACTGTACTTACGCCACTACATGTATGATTATCAAGACTAAGTTCAGTAGAAAAAAATAGCAAACAATCATCACAAAAATATAATTTGCCATTATGTTTGGTGATTTGACATCTCACGAGTCGCGACAAATTTTTTATTAACACATAATGACAATGGACTGTACTTTCAACTAAAAGTAAATTTATCTTAATTCTATCTTTTGATTTAAATTCCGACTTGTAAATGGGTCCAACAACATTACGATTATTTTTCAATGAGTATACGTTTATACTCAGTTGAGGATTATTGTTTTCGAAAATCAATGATATCATCAAAGGTTACTGGAAAAGTCATACCATCAACATTGAGAACTCGTCTAAAATGTGGATACGACGTTACACGGTCACCATTCTTGAGAACAGGATGGAGAGCGGCAACGACACTCCACAAAAAACAATATTTATCTTTATTACGAATATTAATACAAGCTTTTTTACTTTTTATTGCTGTAGGCAGCTCGATATAAGTCGAACCTGACCCCCTCAAAGGGTCGAATTTGTTAATATTAATTTCCAAAGAAATATTACTAATAAAAGTCCATCCACTATCCCGATCTTCAAACTCTTCAATTTTTCTTTTAATGCTATTTACAACGGTTTCATACATTAGGTTAAAATTAAAATTGCGGTGAATGTTAAAATTTTTTGTGACAAATGATTTCATTTCAGTTGCCTCGTTTTTAAATAAATAAAAATTAGCGTAATACTCAAAATTTACTTTTATACTAAAATGTTTTTTTAAAGAAAACTCTAAAAGGTTTAGTATTTTAGGTGATAAGCTCTGCAAAAACAGTTCAGGCAAAGAGTGTTCATACTCATCTTTCGGAATGACTTTATACGACGCGATGCGACCGCGGAACGCAGTCTTTAGTTTCACAATATCATCGCTCTCGCTCAAGGGCTGACCGTCGCTATTACGTTTATGAGCTGCGCTTCTCAAGTGTCCCACCCATTGTCGATTGCTCACCTGGATAGAACACTCGGTGCAAAAAGGCATTCTTGTAAACTTTTACCGAAGTTACTAATACACTACACTAAAAACAATTATGATACCAATACTCAATTAATTTTAAAATGACCCCTACTACCCTGCTCTCTATTTAGATAAAACTAAAATATTGTGATACGGTGGTATCGACAAGTAATGAATTCAAAATGAGTAGATATAAAAGTTTTATGTACAAAAAGAAATCTAAACTACCAAATCTTTCTTAAATATCCAACTGTTGCACTCAGAGACATGAAATAACTTCTTCTGTTTTGTTACTTAAGAAGATAATTTGACGTATTTGCATGCAGCAGTTAAATATAATATACCGCAGATTACCTGGGTACATAGGGTCAACAATAAATGTTTTAAAAATAAAATATCATCTAATATATTTATTTCTATATTCAATTCAATTCAATTCAAATAATTCTTTATTTGCATAGGCTTGTACACAGCACTTACAAATCGTCATACATTTGAATGACTTAAAACTATTTATAAGTACTTATGTATAATTTACATGTTAATACATATATATGTTGATACATAAAATATACTAAAGAAATAAATAAACATAATGCGATTCTACCACCGGCTCGGAAAGTTGTTTCTGGTCGAGAAGATCCGGCAAGAAACTCGCCAGTTACTCTTTTTAATCGCCAACTTTTTTACAATGGTTTATTATCCTCATACCAAGTCATACAGTCTAATGCAACACAAAATAGAATGAAGCAAATTAAAAGCTAAATATGAGGTAAACCGAAGCGGACCAGTCCCCAAAGGTGGCACCTGTTCACAAGTATGACGTATGTGTCAGCCATCATTTCACTCAACCATATTAGAGGGAATGTAATGACCCGCCACATAACGCCACCACCTCAGAGACATTTGAGTGAGCATGACTACTTAGGTTCCCCTCATAGGTCACAGAGTACTTAATCCAATACTAATAAACTGCAGGACGAGGTGTACAATAGTAGGTGGTTAGCATCTTGTCAATTGTTTGATTAATCAATACTAATCAATTTGTATACATTAATAAATGCTGCTAAGCCTAATTTATTAAAAATGATTAATTATATAATAATAATGATTCCAGTAAATATTTATAAAATTACTACATGTGTGCAGGCACGGAGGTCATCATGTCCATGAATCCTTATCATTTAAGTAATCTACAATTGTATAGTATCCTTTACTCATTAAACAGGTTTTCACGTGGGATTTAAATTTATGCGTTGGTAACTCAATAACATTTTGTGGCAACTTATTGTACATTTTAATACTTTGACCAACAAATGAACTATTAATCTTTTGGAGCTTCAGATTTGGAATCGCGAGCTTGTGTTTATTTCTAGTGTTAAAACCATGACAATCAGATTTTTTAGAAAAAATACGAAATAGAAAAAATAATATAAAAGACACAATTTAAATTTGTTTACTTATTGCTATAAAATACAGGTTTACTCTCATCAAATAAATTCTTCGCCTTGTGCATAAACTTCCGAAGATACTCCCACTCGGGATGCTCCGGATGCAGACGAGCCTTCAGCGTGACGAGCGCCTTGGTGTACCGTTGATCGGACGGCGTCGCAAGCGCCTCCTCCGCGGAGTACACGCGCGTCTCCACGTAGAAGCGGCCCTCGAGAGGCGCTCGTCGCACCACGTTCCCGCCGGACACCTTGCTGCTGAAGCTGCTGTCCAGACGTACGGCGCGCCCGCTCGGTCGGCTCAGGCTTTCAGCTGCGGTGTCTTCGTCGCCTTGGGATAGCAAGCCAAATACGTCGAACGATTCCTTCGCGCAGGGCTTTGCTTTCTTCGATGGCTTGTTACTGTAATTAAGAAAAATTCATTGTTTTTTATTCAAAAGTGTATGTACCTACCTAACTAAAAATCATATATCAATAATCATATATCAATAATCAATCAATAATCGCTTATAATGTTCTATTACACCTCGGTAAAATACGATTGTGTTTGGCTTAAAACGTTTTTTACTTTATAGGTAGGAAGAAAATTAAACAAGTATTATTACGAGTAGTATTAGCTACATACTGTCACGCAACAAATAAACTGAAATCTCACCTGGGAGTATCTCGGGATGTCGATTTCCTTTTCGGCTTCGGCTTTGGCACCGGAGTAGAGAATTCACTCTCGGAATCAGACCTGTAGAACAAGAAAAGAGAAATAAAAAATAAAACTTGCGATGTTATGCATCGAACCCGCGTTAGGAACTTAAAATATATATATAGTGTACAGAACGAGTTGCGGTTAGCGCTTACTATTAGATCACTTTTCGACTCGCATGTCTCCTATAAGTCTATAAATTATTAATATCATAAAAAAAAGGCTTACTGAATGCTATTTTTGCGCGCTGATTTTCTGTAGTTCTTACTTTTCTGCCCGGGCTCGAATAATTCCAGCTCTGAGTCCGACCTATAAAAAATAATAGTTAAATAAAAATATAAGCTGGGTATTAACATGCAACTCACATCATTACAATGAAAATTTTATAAAGTCAAATTATAATTACTCATTAGGCTAATTGCTAGTTATTACACTTTTGTGAACTAGGCTGTACATCACTAAATAAACTTTTAAATAATCAAAACAATAATTAAAATTAAATTGAACCATTATTTGTAAAAAAAGAACTCCTTTCTTTAAGGTCGGCAAAGTATTAGCGGCCTCTCAGGTCTCGCAGATTCATGGGCGGGCGGTGATTACTTACCATCAGGCGACCCGCTTGCTCGTTTGTCGCCAATAAAAAAAAACATTTTCTAAGTACTTACATGATCATAAACACTCACAGTATCGTGTAGTTGAAGATCGTATCGAGAGATATCTCGAGCAGAGTGATGATGCTGGATGAAGATGTCTCAAGAAGCAAAGTAACTGCAGCTAGTTCTGGAGCTCGGAACACTTTAAAGCACTGAATGATCGACTGCCCGTAATTTTTTTAGTTTTATGTACAATTATTGTTAATGCTGCAAAATATGTTAGGGTTGTCACTTCGAATGTTACACGAAGCTCATTATCCACTTTCATACATAGCAAAAGTGTACTGTATGCTATGAACGTACCAATATAGTGGTATCTAGAATTATGTGCTTAGTAATATTGTAGGTTTTCAAGATATAATAAAGCAGATAGTTATTATGAAAAAACTTTTTTATTTTAGGTTTTTTCCGATTTTGAACCCTTTAATGCAATTGAAAGCTGTTAATAAAAGACAGGCAGTGTTTAAATTTTTACCTATAAGGAACATTATTTTTTTTGTGTACCTAAAACAAATTAGGTATCAACCTTTTGATATCTTTGTTTACGTTTTTATAATAGATACTGTATATCATTCAATTTATATAGCTACATGCATCGTAATGATTAAAAAAAACTAAATTCGTTCGTGACATAACTCACGTCTCCACATTTTCATATTTAAAGTAACATTAGTAAATAGTATTAGGTATCAACACCCGTTTTATATAATATGAAACGATTAGGACCTACGACGGTGTTGTGTTTTTTATTTTACCAGTTCTATTTGTGACAGCCCTGATACGATGCAATGATTTTTACAGGCAACATGAATTTAGGGCCAACTTTTCAAACAACGGTAATCACACTTTAACCGTGCTTTAATAATACAAATGAATCAAAGTGGTTGAAGCACTGATTACCATTGTTTTGGAGTTGGTGAACTTGGCTCAAAGCACTCTTAGACAGATAGGCATATGGTTTAAATATATATTTTTTTCGTTCTAAAACTTAACCGTTCATTGGAAAATTCTACATTAACCAGCTGCCAGCAGCAGCAGCAGCAGTCAGGGTTAGTGATAATCGTAAACTTTAATAAAAAGTGGTTGTCAAACCCGTAAATCAAACCTGTCACTTGTTCAATCAATTTTTTTCTAACGTATGGGAATTCATTGTCATAATGACTTAAGTTAAGCGACGGGAGGTCAGTGGATAAGAACACGCCTTCCATACGAGAGGTCGCAGGTTCAAATCCGAGCATGCACCTCTAGATTTTTCAAATCTTTGTGTGTATTTTTTCGACTAGCTCGGCGGCGAGGGAACAGGTCGTGAGAAAACTTGATTATGTTGGACAGTTTTTGAAACGTGTATCCATGATTCAGTTGGTTTGGTTCCCGTATTCAATGGTTGCGAAGGTTAGACAGTAATCGCTTCATTGCGATTAGATACCAGACTCCAAATCTTGAATCATAGTCTAAAACGTACCCCAGGGTTACAAATCGACAGCTTTGGTCGCAATCGGGAACGAAAAACTAAGAAGATAGAATCATTTATATTGAAAAAAAAAGCGTATTTGCTTTGGCGTCATAAGTGCGCTGCCAACCTTTAACCCCCCTTTCCCCGGATCAGGCCTCCGGTACCCTCACTCACGCAGCAAAAAACAGCACAGAATCTACTTCACACCGGTTTTCTTCATTCATGCTGAAGCGTGGCTCTCCCACCAGGGCAATTATATCATATTTCATTCATTGATAACGCTAAACATTCAGGAATGGGTGCATTTAGGTATGTTACCGCTGAGGTGTCGTATTCACTCGGCATGCCCAAGCGTCGATGTGTGCCGCGCCGCGTGATGATGATGCACTAACACCTATAGTCCGAGAGCTAAGCGCCTAGGTGAAATGCAAATTAAACTATCTTAGTTTTGTTTTCTCTTATCTTTGTATTATTAACATCATCCATGTGGTAGTAAATAAACGATTATCTTATGTAAAGTAAACTTTTATAAAATCTTTATTAAAGATGTAGTATTTTCTAACTTCACCCAACTGAAATAATAATTTCATTGAATTATGACGACCTGTTTAGCGCAGTGGCTTAGAGCGCCTGTTGAGACGCAAGGGTCGCGGGTTCAATTCGCTCACCAACACAAATGTTTGTTGATGATACTGATATTTGTGTTGGGTCTGAGTTTTTGTGGTACCTTAATTTTTTCTGGTTTCCATGGTTGACCTTAGTTTGGGACCAGGACAATGTATATGATGTGGTCTTAATTTACATATTTATTTTTATTTTATTTGTTTTATTATGATAAACAGTCAATACTTTAAAAAATAATTGATTGATTAAATTAACATGTTGTGATTCATGTATGGCTCCTGGACTAGAAATTTTACGTGTGGTCTAATTGAAAAGTTTTCAACCCATTGATTTAAACAACCTCAATGGCACAGTGGTTAAGGTTTGATGCATATGTGCAAATGGTTCAGGGTTCTATAAAAAGAAAAAGTTCGTTTTTTTAATTGCATCCGATCCGAGTATACTGGGAGGCGCTTACTTCGATTTCATCATCTAAAAACATATTTCAGGGTCCTTGGTTTGAAACTAGATGATCGATGTGATTTATCTCTCGCATTATTGTGTATTTTTTAACGTAGTGGTTTATCATCAAAAAGTTATTGAGTTTGTTAAAAACTACAATACTAAAAACCTTTTTTTGATTCCCTGAAACAAAGTGATTTATGTATTATTGTAATCATCAGTTACAGTGAAATACTTATAATAATGAATAGAAAATTTTATTTTTTTAATAACTAAAACAAGATAGATTATATTAATGAATTTGTTAAACTTTGTCTAGTTAGTCTGGTTATGCAAACATAATTAACGTGTATCATAATTAGTTCTATAGTTAAAACGGTTCAATGTGTTACCAATATTTTGGTTAACAAAAATGCATATGCGCAATCTAATCTAAATCGCTTCAGCTTATGTATCAGACCCGACCGCTACTGCTGAGTTGGATATTTCATTGTAATGCGCATTTAATTTATTCAATATCGAGACAGTGGAGAGTGTGCACCTAATTCATATTTTGTCTTTTATCGTATTCTTGGATGTTACCTAACAGCAAGATCCTTTACGTTTAACACTAAAATTAATTTGGGTGGAGAGACATGAGCCAAGCTGGTACAGAGAAATACTCTGGGTGTCTCTTGAGGCAAGCTGCTCACCCGTTTAGTTTTATGTTATACCTCATAGCGCTCTCGCTGTCTAAGGGCATGCGTCTATATGACCCATGAATACGATTTAAGAGCTGAATTGAAATTGGGAGCTTAACACTGTAAAGTTCAATTCATCGATTGTTCGACAGACATCAAAATGTTTATGAATGTGTGGCGCCTGTAATCATGTAAGTTTTCATCTGTTGTAAAACGTGACGCCGTGGTTCGTTTTTGGTTAATTTATCGCACTTTACATTCATAATGAGATATTGAGATTTCTAACTCACACAACTGAGTTAGAAATCTCAATATCTCGCTACTATGGCGTAACAGTTCTTTAAGTAGCACTTTGTTTTAGGAGTAGTTTCCAGTACCAACCTAAAAGGATTTCTAGAGTTAGTCCTATAGATGTTCCTCGCTTCAGTGAAAGTGTCATAATTTAATTTCACAAATTTACATATCTCGAGGATATAGAGAGATGGCACCGTGAGTATACCCAGTGACTTGAAGTATGGTTTGCATGAGGTATCCGGCGATAACTTGCACATAGATCTGATACACCGTTTCTGAGCGATAAGCACATTCTATATCATCGTCAGCCCATTTAAGTCCCCACTGCTGGGGCACGGGCCTCCCTCAATCACATGAGGGGTAATTGCCATACTCACCACGCTTGGCAGACGGGTTGGCGAGGGTTTTGATATAAATGCAGAGTTTTCCTTCTCTGGGTGCTGATGATCATGCCAGAAGCTTTACCTTAGTCGCCTTTTACGACACCTCGGTAAGAGTGAGGGTGGCCTATTCTACTCTGCCGGGGACCACACGGCCTACACATTCTGTATATCTACACTGTTTCCCCAAATTATAATGTTGTATCGGAGTATAGATTCAACGTAAGCAAGGTGAGCTACAATAGCTACTTCTCTTCTTGCTAATGTTGTGAGTTTATAAACGGCAAATGAGAAACTACTTACTTTATTACATAATATATATACTTTAAACTTTAAAAATACTCAACGGATTTTGATGCGGTTTAACAGATAAAGTAATTCAAGAAGAAGGCTTATACATCGTAATTTTTTCATAATAGGTATCGTGAATAAAGTCCATTTAACAAAATAAGCGAAAAAAACAGCTGCTCCATACATACATGTTCGTATCTGACGGGTGGATATATTCTTTTGTAAGTAACAACTGACTTTTATATTTGCTTATTTTGTTGATCTCACATGCTAAATGGAATTTATTCACGATACCTATTCCGATTTTCGGGAAATAAATGATTTTTTTTTGTTGTCCATTGATATAAAAATAATAATTCTCACGATAATTCCGCACTAAGTAGCTTAAGCACTTGTGTTACAGATATCAGACAACAGAGGAACACAAATATATACTTAAATACATATATTATACACAGACACCGAACAAACACAAGTATTCATAGCACGAGTGTTTGTCCAGGGTGGGGATCGAACCCACGACCTTTGGCGTAAGAGGCAGGGTCACTACCAATTGTGCCATCCGGTCAGTCAAAAAATTGACAGTGTATGTAAGTTAATATATGCATAATATTCATATTCATATTTGAGGCTTTTATTTACTTTCAAAACCTTCTAAACGTGTTATGAAAAAAATCGGTCAAGTCTTACAAAATAGGTATCCTACTTCTGAATATTTATTATTATTTATATCGAATAACTATCTGGAACCAAAACCCGCTAAAGTCTTTGAGAAAACAGTGATTTCAAATTAGTATTCGTTGCAAACTCCGCTTTAATTTCATTGTCGCGCTTCAGTATCCGTCAAAAATGGGCGGACCAATCGCAGCATGAGATTCAAATGAAATCAGTATGCGATATTCCTTGTAACGGTGTAATTATTGTCTGTGGTTTTTATTGCTTTTGTTAGTGAAAAAATTGATAAATCTTCACATTTAATACAAAAATGTGATCCTAAACATTCCCGAAAAAGGAAATGTGATAGGTAAATCAAATTGGAAACGTAAAGTAGAACAAGAAAAACGGTGAGCTAGATTTGACTGTAAGCCACTAGGCAATGACGAATAAAAGGTTTTATGCAGAATGATGGAAAAGGTAATGGGTGACAAGAATAGGAATAAGAAAATGTAGGCGAAAGGATTAAACTGATTACCAATACACTCTTAGCGCATGCAGTTGGGATAAAACCCCATACGTCAAAATCTATTAATATTAAACCCCGCTAAAAATTAATAAAATTCGTTGCAAATTCCGCCATAATCAAAAGTTTCCATCAAAATCCACTAAAAACAAATTACTTTTTGTACCTAATTTATCCGTTAAAAACCGTGTTTTCCATTCATGTCATGTTAAAATTGTTTGTGCAGGTTAAATTATGAATTTAAACCTAATGTTTTACATTTTATTTTCAATTGATAGGTAGTTTATTTGCTTGCTCATAATTTGGAAAAAAATAAAATATTTTAGACTCCTCATTTATTTATTGCATAATGTGGTACAATTTCGTCTTATAATTAATTAAGTCGTCACATAACCCTGTAAGGGTAAAGCAAAATGGTATACAATACATATTATAATCAGTAATTTATATTAAATAAAATAAATTAAGAATGAATGAATTGAGTATCTACTAAAATTGCACATATATAATAATTCTCATAATAATAATAATTCTCACAACATCTCATACGTTGACCTGATTCCGTACTAACTTAAGCACTTGTGTTACAGATATCAGACAACAGAGGAACACATATACTTAAATACATATATTACACCCCAGACACCGAACAAACACAAGTGTTCATCGCACGAATGTTTGTCCAGGGTGGGGATCGAACCCACGACCTTTGGCGCAAGAGGCAGGGTCACTACCAATTGCGCCATCCGGTCAGTCAATATCGTTTATAATATAAGTTAATTACATATATCGTTTATAATGTTAGTAAGTGTAGATATGGCGGACGAGCATATTGATCATCTGGTGGTATTTGATTGCCATGTGTGCTGCCGACTTTTTATCCCGATTGGGCCTACCACTACCCGGCGGCGCCAATGTTCCGTAAAGGTTACTTCCCGTAATATTCCGACTGCGGCTCAAATCGATATTTTCTAATATCCGATGCTGCCTGTTTGTTATGTAAATTTGTTGCCTTTGGGCGCACACGTGTTCGCTTAAAAGATCCGATTCCTCAACTGTTTGCGAACGTAACGCTCAAAGAAATTGTGCAAACATTGGTCAGGTTACAGAGGGAAGGGGATGAATCCCTTTAGGGTTCTGTTAGTGGAGGGCCAAAAACGGAAGTCTAATAGTTGTCATGTCAGCCATGTTTTTACTCCATCATAATCGGAGCCCTTTTTGTTTCTACTTTTTATGTTGCTAAGCTTTCATTCCAGTTCTATCACGTATGCCTCACGCACTTTCGTTACTATATCTTTATTACATCCATCATCTTGCACACTTGAGGCCGGGGAAAGGCTTTTTCTACTATCTGTGTAACTATGTAGCTACACTCATTTCGCTTTAGCACGATATGGGTGACAGATGTCATAATCTATACATTTTTCACGTTAGTCTCTTTCTAACGTGTGACTCACGTATAACTCTGTCCTGCTGTCATCGATATCATGATAAAGAGAAAGGAGTATAGATTTAACTTAATTTTCATCTTTGCGTCTAACATCTTTTTCATTATTTCTCTTTTATATTTTCAGCTTATATACAGCGTTTTTATTTTTATACATTTTATGTCGGTTATGTTTTATGTATGCCACAGTCACATTTTTGACCGACTTTGTATATAAAGTTTTTTTTTTAATGAGGATTTCCAAAAGATATAGACCAAACGTTGGTCAGAATGGTTGGTTGAAGAAATAGTTAAAGGCATCTCCCTCCTTATCTAAGCGTATAATTCCGAGTTGCGTTCAAAGCTGTCACTTCGTTGCCCGGGGTACGCTTGGACCATGATCTAGGATTCGAAAAGTCTTACGGTCGATACCTTTACAGTTAGGTTTGTGTGTAACTGTACAGGGTCTATAGACCATATGATCATCCTCCTGCCCTATTCCCTGGTTGTCTGGGGTCGGCCCAATAGATCTTCTTCTTCCATACGTCCCTGTCATTCGTCATCAAATTATCCACTTCTTTTCAACCCTCGACGAAAAATCGGGACGGGGTGTTATAAGTTTGACGTGTCTGTGCGTGTGTGTATCAGTCCGTGACTTTGTAGCTCCCGAACGGATAAACCGATTTTGATCATGCTTTTTTTTATTGAAAGGTGAATTGATCGGGAGTGTTCCTAGCTATGTTGGCGGAGTGTTCCTAGCTGGTGCATGCGGTGCTTTTCTTTAAGTGATGAGGCACTTAGCATTTAAGCTGGGATTGTAATTCTTAATTGTATGGTGTACTCATTGTTGAAAAGCCAAATAAATAAATTAAAAAAAAAATGTTATATGGAAATTGATCCAAGATAGCCGCCCCCATAAAATGGCGAAATAATAAATTATTATATATACACTGCCCCACTGTTTCTGATGATCGAGCGGAAGATTGAGACAGTGTCGTGTTTTGTTATATTTTTCCTCTTGGAATCGTGGGCTTTGATAGAAAAGGGGTAACTTTTTTGTCTCGCTTCAATGGAGACGAAATAGAATTCGTTGATGTATGTGAAAGACTTATTTCAGAATCAGTTGCTTTAGAATAAAAATAACAAAAATTCCACCACCGGGCAACAAGGCGCGGGCAAAGGGTTTCATCCATACGTTGTTGGCTTGCCCCTTATCCGCACGAAACGACGTTCATAATGCGGACTAGCTAGCTAGCTAAGGAATGGAACTCCTTGCCAAGGTCTGTTTTTCCGGACCACTACAATCTATACACCTTTAAGGCAAGAGTGAACAGGCATCTTCTAGGCAAACGCGTTACATCCTAGACCTCACCGTCACTTTCCATCAGGTGAGATTGTGGTCAAGCGTTAGCTTACAGTTCACATAAAAAAAAAACTGTACAAATTTTCGACGACAGAAAAAATCGCCTTCAAAAACAATTTCCCAAGCAATTCAGCCCATTGAATATTTGTATTACAAGATTAATATCTAATAATATGATAGTCTCGGGCGCCGACTTCGGTAACACCTTTTTCCGAGTGTATCTCATCATCAGCAACCCACACTCGTCCACTGCTGGACATAGGTCTCCCCTAATGCACGCCACTGCTCCCAATTTTCCCGATAGGGCTCCATCATATAAATCAAGTTTTCGCTACTATGATGGGATTAGAATCAATCACCACGCTTGCTTAATGCGGATTGGTGATCAAAAACTCGAGTAGTATTCGAGAAATTCGAGAGATACGTATTGGGCACAATGCAATGATTTAATAAAAGTAAAGCATTAACTTTTTTGAACAAATATCAAGTTCCAATAACTTGTGACAAATGGCCGCGAGAACAACCGCGGGGAATCTGTTAATTAATTTCTAAAGGCTGACGGGGTCACTGACCTGGCGGCATGCCAACCCGGTTGGCGCGGAACGGCGCAGGAGTTGGCAGGGCGCCAGAGCCACGTGGCGCTAGACAGAGGTGAGATCGCTAAACGTTTCTGTCGCCATCAAGGGGACTGTGTAATGGCGGAGATTCTCGTATTTGATGACGGTCTTTTTAAAAGCATCTCATATATTGTTAGTAAATTCCCGCCTACGAACACCCGCCTTATAAATGGCAGACAATTTGCCGGTCTTTTATTACCCGACTACGGCGAAGCAAAAGGAGGGTTATGACTTTGACCTGTATGTATGTATGTATAGTTGTTCATCTATTCTCTCAAAACTTCTAAACTAGTTATCATATTTGAACAAATGAGGTGTCGTTAGAAGCGTTTTGATTGTCTTCGGGTTATAGACGACATGACGTCACGTTAAATTGACTACAGCGCCCTCTAGGAAACTAAGAGTAACGAACTAAAAAAAAATTGCTTGTCGGTAACGTATGGGATATCAAATGAAAGAGCTTTTTGGCTGATTTCAAATTTGTAATTATATTTACATAACTAAAAATATGTTAAATAAAAATAAAGTTTAAACTAAAACCCGACTACCAAAAAAACAAGCTTTAAAAAGTAGGAAACAAGAAAATTGTCTCTGCTGAAATTATTATCTCGTATTGCCGTGGTCGTATGCCACCTACTGTAGCAAAACAGATTCAATAGAATAATAAAATAAAATCAATGCGGCATACGACCACGGAAATACCGCATAATAATTTCTGCAGAGACAATTTTCTTGTTTCGTACGTATGTTGACTGACCGGATGGCGCAATTAGTAGTGACCCTGCCTCTTACGCCAAAGGTCGTGGGTTCGATCCCCACCCTGGACAAACATTCGTGCGATGAACACTTGTGTTTGTTCAGTGTCTGGGTGTAATACATATTTAAGTCAATCAATCAATCAAATAATTCTTTATTTGCATAGGCTTGTACACAGCACTTACAAATCGTCATACATTTTAATGACTTAAAACTATTTATAAGTACTTATGTATAATTTACATGTTAATACATATATATGTTGATACATAAAATATACTCTCTCTCAATTTTAATAACTCTTTTATTAAAATTGTAAAACAGCAGTTATGTGTGCATGTTTGAGTATCCTTTTTTTTTTTCT
The DNA here is from genome assembly GCA_019059595.1 of Marasmia exigua. NCBI lineage: Eukaryota > Metazoa > Arthropoda > Insecta > Lepidoptera > Crambidae > Marasmia > Marasmia exigua. Next base: position 16,374,204 of record CM032467.1, on the reverse strand, counting down.
TATTTAGATTTATATAAAAGTAAATGCTGTGCGCAACCCTTATCGGGATACAGTTTTAATATGAAACTTGGCTTGTAATTGTGTAGCATGTACTTTAAATTGTATTCTGTAGTTGTGCCTATTAATAAATAAATAAATAAATAAATAAATACTAAAGAAATAAATAAACATAATGCGATTCTACCACCGGCTCGGAAAGTTGTTTCTGGTCGAGAAGATCCGGCAAGAAACTCGCCAGTTACTCTTTTTAATTGCCAAACTTTCATACAATGTTGTGTCATCATCATACCAAGCCATACAGTTTAATTGTTACACAAAATAAAATAAAGGAAATAATAATAAAATAAATATTATGAGGTAAACCGAAGCAGACCAGTCCCCAAAGGTGGCACCTGTTCACAAGTATGACGTACGTGTCAGCCATCATTTCACTCAACCATATTAGAGGGAATGTAATGACCCGCCACATAGCGCCACCACCTCAGAGACATTTGAGTGAGCATGACTACTTAGGTTCCCCTCATAGGTCACAAAGAGTAGTAGTTACTTAATCCAGACTTATAAACTGCAGGACGAGGTGTACAATAGTAGGTGGTAAGCATCTTGTCAATTATTGAATAATCAATATAAATCAATTTTTATACAGTCAAAATCAAAAATGTCTTTATTCAATAAAGAACATTTATGAATGTCAAATATTATGTAATCTACCGCTGATTCGGAATGTCAATTTCTACCGAGAAGAATCAGCAAAAAACTCAGTAGTTACTCTTTCCAAATAATATGGTAATTACAATTTTCATTCTTATACAAATTATGATTACAGTGACAGTATGATATACAATGCTTATAATCAATATCGTTTAAATAAATCGTCAATGAAAAATTATGAAATGAATTATACATTAGAGGACAGCCGAAGAGATCAACATGTCCAGGAATCCTTATCATTCAAATAATCCTCTACTTTATAGTAGCCTTTCTGCATTAGGCAGTTTTTTACATGCAACTTAAACTTATGTACCGGTAAATCAATAACATTTTGAGGTAACTTATTAAACATTCTAATGCTCAATCCTACAAATGAATTTCCAATTTTATGAAGTCTTAGATTTGGAACAGCAAGCCTATGTTTATTTCGCGTGTTAAAGCTATGAAAATCTGATTTTTGCGAGTAAAGGTGCAAGTTCTTGCGTACAAACATAATACAATCAAAAATGTATTGAGATGATACGGTTAAAATATTGATTTCCTTGAATACTTCTCTGAGTGAGTCACGTGATCTAAGACCGTAGATGGCACGGATGGCCCTCTTCTGCAAAATGAAGATGGCTTGTAAGTCAGCACCGGATCCCCACAGTAGTAGACCATATGACATCAGACTATGAAAATAGCTAAAATAAACCAGTCTCGCTGTCCCGATATCAGTCAGATTCCTTATCTTTCTAACTGCATATGCAGCTGAACTAAGTCTTCCTGCCAAGACAGCAATATGAGGGCTCCATTGCAATTTTGTATCCAGAGTGATACCTAGAAAAACTGTGGAGTTTATGACTTCGATAGGTTCGTTATTCATGACAATATTTATTTTGACCTGCCTTACATTAGGCATTGTGAACTTAACACATTTAGTTTTCTTTGAATTAAGAACCAAGTTATTATAAGTAAACCACTGTAGTACTTGAGAGAGTGTGTTATTTACTTCGTCAACATTTTTCTTTTGCCTATCAACCTCAAAAATCAAGGATGTATCGTCAGCAAATAACACTATCTCACATAGATCTTTGGTATAGTAAGGAAGGTCATTTATATAGATTAAAAAGAGCAAGGGCCCCAATATAGAGCCCTGGGGCACACCCATGGTTAGAGGGGCGCCAGAAGAGTTAGTTCCATTGACATTGACCTTCTGAATCCTATCTGATAAGTAAGATTTGATTAGACTTAGTGAGGTGTCTATGACACCGTAATGCTGTAACTTCATTAGCAATGTTTCATGATTGACGCAATCGAATGCTTTAGACAAATCACAGAATATTCCAATAGCATCTCGCTTTTTTTCCCACGCATCAAATACATGTTTGATAAGCGCCACTCCAGCATCAGTAGTGGATTTCCCTTTTGTGAATCCAAATTGCTTACTGTGCAATATTTTATTCAGATTTAAATGAGACAATAACTGAGTGAATATTACTTTATCAAAAATTTTGCTGAGAGCAGGCAGTATAGAAATAGGTCTGAAGTTAGACGGGTCGCTTTTCTCACCCGACTTGAATAATGGTATTATTTTACTGTATTTCATCATATCGGGAAATTGACCGTCGTCAACACATTTATTGAATATTATTGCTAAGTAGGGTGCGATAGAATGTATTATATTTTTTATTATATCTACCGAGATGCCCCATAAATCCTCAGTCGGTTTCATATTTAATTCTTTGAATGTTTTTAAAATTATATTAGAATTGACATGATTGAATCTAAAAGGCGTGTTGCACTTATCAACATGAGACTTGAGGAGAGAAGCAGCGAGATGCGGGCCGGAATTCAATTTATTGGTTGTTGTGACTGGTATATTAGAAAAGAAAGACTGAAATGTTTCTGCTACTTCAGAGTCAGAAACAAGTGATTTGCCATCAATTTTAAGAGAGAGCTTGTTGTCTTTTGTTTTATTTTTACAAGTCTCTTTATTTATTATCTTCCATGAGATTTTACTTTTATTAGTGGCTTTTATTATTTTGTCTTTAAAATAATTTGATTTTGCCATTGCACATACTTTTTTGAATAATTTTGAGTATGTTCTGACATATTCAATTAAATTAGCGTTTTCTGAATTGGCTTTGATATCATATAATTCAAATAGCCTCTTTCTGCTTTTATAGATGCCTGTAGTGGCCCAGTCACTGAATTTAGTTTTAGAAGTATCTAATTTAATTGTTTTTTTAGTAAAAATCTGATTATATTCTTTTTCAACTACATTAAAAAGCATATTATAAAGCTGATTAGCATTTCCATCGTGACATGATAATGCAGGTACCTTTCTAGAAATATTAACTTGAAATTTTTCTTTACGGTTTGCAGTTATTGGCCTGCACACAAAGCTACATGAAGAGGGTGCATGACTGTATTCAAACATTGCTAGCTGTCCACTATGATCTGAGTTTATAAAGTTTATTATGGACTTGTCTAATACATCACAGTTACAAAATATGTTATCTAAGCAAGTAGCTGTGGTGGGGGTAACTCGTGTGGGTTCGTTAAAAAGATGATGTAAATTGAATGATCTGAAAAGATTCAGAAACCGAACAGAGTTCTGTGAATTATCTAAAATATTTATGTTAAAATCCCCGCACACAACCACTTTTTTATTAGATGAACATATTTTTCTTAATACCTCTTCCATAATGGATTCAAATGAAGTAAAATTCCCAGATGGAGGCCTGTACACACAAACAATGACATGTCGTTCAAGCTCCGCACATGCTAGCTCAATAGTTCGCTCAAGTGAAAGTGAAACGACATCTTTGCGTTCTTTATATTTAATGGAATTATTTAATAAAATTAGTGACCCGCCTCTGATTGCAGACTTTCTCGTGAACGAACTACCGACGCTATAGTTGTCAATATTAATAATTAATTCATACTGTCTTAACCAGTGTTCCGTAATACATAATAGATGGACATTCATTTTATTTAAAAATAATTCCAATTCAAGTAATTTGCCAGACAAACCTTGTATATTCTGATGAATAAGGTTTAGATTTTTAGGGTTTCTTTTTGTCATTGGCTTGCAAGAGGATTCCTCTATTGTCTCACATTGTAATTTAAATTATTTGGAATAAAAACTTCCATATTTTGGGTAATCATATTATTAATATTAAACGCTAACAGAGTAGCTATTTCTCTTTTAATTTTATGAGGCAAATAAAAAGTTTTGCCAGTCAACAAAAACTTATTATCTATAAATTTATTTGTGTCAAAAAACACAAATTTGTCACTATGACTAAAGGTCAGGTTGTATAATAATGTATTCAATAAATGAATACTGTTATTTTGGCTAGGTGTGTAGTACCTAGAAAAAGGGAAGGCACACAAAAATATTTTTTTTACATTAAGCTCACAAATGGTTGAGAATCTCTGAAGAAAATCTCTTTTCCTTATTTCTAAGGAATTCCCAATCATTAGTATGATTATTGAATCCTTACTAAATGTTAAAGTATATATTTGTGTTTCTCTGTTGTCTGATATCTGTAACATAAGTGCTAAGCTACTTAGTACGGAATCAGGTCAATCTGTGAGATATTGTGCGATTAAAAAAAAAATGTCTATGTCTATGACATAGACATTTTTTCTTATATATAATATACATAGATTTATCTTTTTATTGCGTTAAATATTCATTTATAGCGTAGTAGCATTTTGAAATTAAGTGAGATCTAAGTTTCTTGTACAACCTGTGCGGATAAAGAATGGGATCAGAAATGGCGGCGCATCTATTCACTTCTCGCTCGCACACGTCTATACTCGCACTCGTGGGTGTGCGAGCGAGAAGTGAATAGATGCGCCGCCGTATCTGATCCCATTCTTTATCCGCACAGGTTGTAGATATTTTAAAGTTTTGTTTCGTTAGTGGATTTTGTGCTCGTTGATGAACCCGTATCCGCGACTTGATTTTCGTTTAATCAGCACCAATGATAATGATAACTGTGCGAATTTTCGGTGCGATTTGCTTACGCCAGCACCGCGTTTGTAGTTCAATTAGTCCGGTGGAAAGTCAATTTGAGCGCGCAACTGCTCACCTCCCCACCTCCCCCCACTCGCTCATTACGCGCTAATGAGCCCAGTCGTTACCCACGCACGTACAGGATTGAACCCAAACGTAAATTAGAATTATTCTAGTTTTCGAGAGAGATGGCGAGTGAGAAATGCGATGGCAGCTCTGTGGATTCCAATGCGCCTTCCATGCGCGTTTTTCAAATCTATGTGCCTATTTCTACCATTAGCTCGGCGGTGAGGGAAAACGTCATGACGCTTGGACACCTGTGACACCAGTGGAGTCACAAGTGCGCTGCCAACCTTTAGACCTTTCATCGTCAGGCCATTTAAGTCCCCACTGCTGGGGCACGGGCCTCCCTCAATCACATATTGCAGGTTAGAAGATACATATAATACGAGTGAACTAGAAAATAAAATAAAATGCTTTTTCGGACCACACACTCTTTAAAGTGATAGTAGCATTATTTTTAGTCTGTAGTTACCTTCTGTTTAAGTTATGTCTCATCGTCATCGTCAGCCCATTTAAGTCCCCGCTGCTGAGGCACGGGCCTCCCTCAATCACATGAGGGGTAATTGCCATACTCACCACGCTTGGCAGACGGGTTGGCGAGGGTTTTTATATAAATGCAGAGTTTTCCTTCTCTGGGTGATCATGCCAGCAGCTTTACCTTAGTCGCCTTTTACGACACCTCGGTAAGAGAGAGTGACTATTCTACTCTGCCGGGGACCACACGGCGAATAGTAGTAAGCATACTCCACTGGTATTGCGGGTGTCCTTGGGCGGCGGTAATCGTTTACAGTCAGGCGATCCATCTGTTAGTTTGCCAACTACCTTACAAAAAGTCAAGGACACCCTGTAGCACGATATGGACTGATGATTTGAGAATAAACAATCATCATCTTACCGCCTAAGCTGACGCTTTTTTTAATGTCATAGGTGGCAGACGAGCAGACGGATCAACTTTAGTAAGCGATTGTCGCCGCCCATGGACACCGGCGACACCAGTGGAGTCACAACTACGCTGCCAACCTTTAAACCCCCCCAGGATTGGGCCTCCGATACCCTCACTTACGAAACACAGCACATTGCTGCTTCACGCCTGTTTTCTGCGAGGCCGCCAAATCACTCCAGTCGAGCCGGCCCATCCTTGCCAAAGCCTGGATCTCCCACGGTCAAAAGCGCGGCAAAAAAAGCTTCCGCTTGATTTGAGAATAAAGGCTGGTGTAATAGGGTGAATGAAGGCTGCACACACTCACAGACCTGGTATTAGTAGCGCTATTTGGGGAACTAAAACCCAAAAAAAAAGTAGTAGTTGCTTTTGATCATACTCACTCCACCGTATTTCCTAACATCAGAATTTAAAATGGCGCCAAGAGGAATAGTATCTAGAAGAAAATCTATTGAAATAAGGAAAATAATACACAACCGCTGCTATTTGTTTGTTTCTCGTTCTTTTTAATAGACGCCAGTGAAACGTAGAGAAAGGAAGTGAAATAATTTTGTCACAATACATTGTAACGACATTTTGCGTGACAAATTGCTGCACGGATGACACGTATCCTAATTCCGCACGCAAATAATCCATTTGGCGCGTTTGCTTTTATTTATCGGTATATTCTGGTTTGTTTTGCGCACATCAAGCGTCAGGCTATCACATTACTGTAGGGCCTCACGGGGCCACGTGTTTGCTTACTAAAGTATTCTAATAGAGCCTTGCACGGCAAAACTGTGTGATTTTACATCGTTGTAAAATGTTCTGTTTATATTTTAATAACGTGGTTTTAGGGTGCCGCACCTCACAAGGAACAAATGGAACACTTTGTTGTCTCAATGGCCGTCTGTATATGTGTCAAACTTGAGACAATAAGACATTGGGAACGCGTTACGGTTTACACCGTTTTTTTTTAATATGCGAGGAATTTCTCGATGCGATTTTACTTATGATGTTTTCATCACTTTTCCTCAAGCAACTTAGGGTCTAATCTCAAAAAAATGCGCCATTCCATTCAAATTGCTTAAAGCACCTGATCGCTTCTGTATGGGAAGGTGTTTTGACGAGCCGTTTGGAACAGTGGTTGCAGGTTTGATCCCCGCACAGTCCAATCATTTGTGTGTATGAAGATGTCTGTTGTTTGGCCTGAGTGTTTTCCATGTATTATAAGTATATATTTCCAAAAAAAAAAGTATTATATGTATATATTTGTAATCCCACTGTTGATTCTGATATCCGTAACACAGCTGCTTGAGCTACCTATCTCGGATTCAGTTCAATGTTCGTGATGTTGTAAAATATTTATTTATTTAAGAAATAATTTATTTTATTTATTTGAGATTAGCACTTTCTTTAAGGAAAAATGATTGTATTTATTAGTGTAATAATGATCTCGAGAGGTTTCTTGGGTATTCAGAAACTCATGATGTTGAGTTGAAACTTACCTTACGAATACGTACATGTTCCATGAAGTTATGTGATAATCATAATCAAGAAATATACGGCTCGCTATCTCTGAGAAGAGATTCAAAACTGGCTATTCACTGAAAAACTAGTACGGCATTGAGATCTTCAAGGCCTATACCTTCCTAAAAGGCCGGCATCATCATCTCCACTCCTTCTGGAGAGGCTAATGTCCATGGGCGGCGGTGATCACTTAACATCTCGTTTCGCTTGCTCACTTGCCTCCCTTGCTCATAAAAAAATCGCATATTTCGACACTCCCAAGCCAATCTAAACCATAAATAAGAACTAGGAAATTTGGCGCGCAGCATCGTTAATGACCACACTTCTACCAAGGAAAAGACGGGTTAAGTTTCCCTTTTAGTACATGATTGAGGAATTTAATGTTCTTTTGATAGGTACTTAAATAAATATTTTCTTATCATTAAAAATTTATTGAACAAATGAACAAAAACTTAAGAAAATTAAGCCAATAACTTTTCAGTTATTGGCTCAGTAGAGACCTAAAGCTAAGCTAAAAGCAAGTAAAGAAGAAAGTTAAAACAAAGTAAATCTCTGTGGCAGTGTCCCCAAAATGCTGGCAGTCTTACCCCGCTGGATCGCAAAATTCACTGGGCGAGGTAGCTGCCAGCCTTTGGCTCTCCCGTGACTTCGACTAAACGCTTAGCTAAGATACGGAAGAAAGAAAGAGCGTTGGTACCCTACGGGCCCAGTGTCTAAACACCGAAAGCTACAAAGTAATAGGTACCGGATAGATGCCTATATTTTTTAGCTTTCAGTCTCTCTGCCGCAGTTCGACGCTTATTTCCTCATCTTATTATTACTTAAAACGCAAGCTCCTTGGGATTGAGCAAAGATTAGCCCTCGTCCAATTTCATTTGCGAACAACCAAGTGTACTCTGTTCTTTCAAAAGATGTTTCCTCTGACAGCCAATAAGCGTACTATCAATTTGTACGAATCCAGTATTTTATAAGTCATTTGCATAATCAACATTCAGTTCATATGTTTCGTCCACTATCCCCAAAACGCCGCCGCCATAAACCTATGCTCACAACTTCCAAGTAACGATCTACCCATGATAAACCCTATTTAACACATTTTACTCGAGTCGTCCAAGTTGTTATTCTGTTTAGTCCGCCTTTTTGTCCCTAACTTCCCGGCAACTTTCAGCTCGGTTGGTAAACTCCCCAAGTATTACGACCCCCTATGTCCTGGCAGACGCTCGTCTAGGAAATCCGCAACTTTTAAATTCTTCGCGAGGACGAACGGTGAGATTTTACAATCTTACCTTTTTTGTATTTTTTGGCTTGCCACTTGCCAGTAGTGATAGAGTTGCCAACTTAGTGGTAGCACCTTGCATGCTTTATTATTTTCAAAACTGCTTCGGTGGTGCAGTAGTTAGTGGGTCGCACTTTAAAGCGACAGTTGCGCAAGAGGTCCGGGGTTCGATCACCGGGTCGGGTCAAAAATTTGTACCTAAGTTTTCAGTAAGAAATTCTTAGTGTCACCCCCGAGTCTGGAAGTTGGCGGTCTTGTACAGTCAACAGCAGTAGTGGCTGCACATATATCGCAGTTTGTAGTTCTTATTCCGAGGAACATAAGAGTCACTAGCTGCGAATTTGTGCATCAACTTTTGCTGTTGCTGTACCCCCGTGCCTTGAAAAGCAGGTTAAGCTGTTGGCCCTGCGCCCGATCCTACTCCGGTCGTTTCACAGTAGTGTCCCATCGGAATATGTGGGTAAGGGAATAGAGAGTGCACTTGTGTTTGCGCACACATTTGAGCACTATAATATATCCTGGGTACGTAGCTGATTTTTGAGATTGGCCGGCGTTACCGTAATTGGTTGGAGGATTACTTTCAAAACTATCACTATTTATCACCGCATCAGTGGTGCAATGGCTAGTGCGCTCTAAAGCGACAGCTGCGCTTTTGGGTAATGAATTAGATCGCAGCGTCGCGTCGGGTCAAAATTTGTACCCATGTTATTCTGTTTTTTTGTTTTGCGTCAGCCTATAGTTTGGAATTTGGCAGTATTTTACCCCCGTACCTCGGAAAGCACGAGTGCACTTATGTCTGCTTACACCCTTGTGTGCTTTAATTTGTCCTGCGCCCATGACTGATCGTCGATGGTTATGGCATATTTTATCAATTTGATAAACACATTTTTTTCTCAGGCCATTAAATTAGGCACTAGTTTTGTCCGAGAATAAAGTAGAGGTAACTAAATAGCGAGGTATAATATGTTTTATGTCTTGCCATTCAGTAGATTATTCATTCATGATATTGAGATATACCCGTGTGCTTTCACAAACTTGAAATGCCACCAAAAATATTAAAAACACTATTGCTGAGAAATTTCTAAAAATCACCACACGCTTTTGGACTTGCCATTTTGTACCCATTTGTAATATTGGGTTGGCAACTCCACTCGCTTGCGGTGAGACGAACATGAAATATTACCGTGGTATAAAAACGAAGAAAATTGCCAGCCATTGACTAGATAAGATAGATATCTTCGCAAATGAAATTCTAGTAAAATTGGATGAGGACTAATCTTTGCTCAATCCTAAGGAGCTAGTGTTTTAAGTAATAATAAGATGAGGAAACAAGCGTCGAACTGTGGCCGACGCGGCAGAGAAACTGTAAGCTACAAAATATAGTCATCTATCCGGTACCTATCAATTTGTAGCTTTCGAGGTTTAAACACTGGGCCCGTGGGGTTCCGACGCTCTTTCTTTCTGCCAGCATTTTGGGGACACTGCCACAGAGACCTACTTTGTTTTAACTTTCTTCTTTACTTTAAGGTTAGCTTTAGGGTTCAGTTATAGACTTAATTTTCTTAAGTTTTTTTTCATTTGTTCAATAAATTTTTAATGATAAGAAAATATTTATTTAGGTACCTACCAAAAGAACATTAAATTACTCAATCATGTACTAAGAGGGAAACTTAACCAGTCTTTCCAAGTCATTTGTATATATATGTATATATGTTCCTTGAGTTTAAAAATGATTGTTTCCATTAGTATGATCCCTTTCAGAAGTTTCTTTGGTATTCAAAAAATCACGGTGTATACTCTAAAAGAAAAGAAACCTATCTTTTTTCCTATTAGTTTTGGAACAAAGAAATTGCTATTGAGCAGGTGCTCCGTAGCTCGATGCTTTGCAATGGAAAATTGAGTTCTAGTCATTGAGCGATGAGATAACCATGTTATAAAGTTCACGGAGTGCTAATTTTGCTAGCAGAGTGTTAGTATAGCGGAGAGTTAATATACCTAGTGCTGGTGTAGTTAGTATTGGCCTGGAAGTAGTCATGCTCACTCAAATGTCTCTGAGGTGGTGGCGCTATGTGGTGGGTCATTACATTTCCTCTAATATGGTTGAGTGAAATGATGGCTGACACATACGTCATACTTGTGAACAGGTGCCACCTTTGATTATTATTTCCTTTATTTTATTTTGTGTAACAATTAAACAGTCTGGCTTGGTATGATGATGACACAACATTGTATGAAAGTTTGGCGATTAAAAAGAGTAACTGGCGAGTTTCTTGCCGGATCTTCTCCACCAGAAACAACTTTTCGAGCCAGTGGTAGAATCGCATTATGTTTATTTATTTCTTTAGTATATTTTATGTATCAACATATAAAATGTATGACGATTTGTAAGTGCTGTGTACAAACAAGCCTATGCAAATAAATAATTATTTCAGTTTGGGTTTGAGTGCAATAGCCCATTATTCTCCAAGAGTCGACGTTGAGGGAAAGACAGGACTGACGAGACACGATGCCGATCCAACGTAATGATAATGGCAAAAAAGTTAAGAATAGAAAAGGGATGATACAAGTAATTGATGGTCTACGCTCGTGCACTCGACAAAGAAGTCGAATCAGAGATTATCCATACATTCGTCCATTTAACATGAAACATGTGACCTATTTAATAATTTGGCAAAAGTAAATGTCGACATAGACTTGTTCAACACTTCAGTTTCTAAATTCAAACGTGTGATGAATGAAAACTTCTTTTTAAAATGTTGTTTAATCTCTTCTTATTTTTTTTCTTATCTCTCCTGATAATGTCAGAGGACTTGATTAATTTCAATGTTTCTTCTTCTAAGAGTGGCGAAAATGTTGTTTGTTTTGTTTGTTATTTAGTAACTTTTTTCTCTCTTAACATTACCCACTTGCATTTCTGTTAAACAACCAAGTGATTATCAGTGGAAACTTGTAATTGGCCCTCATTTTTTTTTCTGTGACTGTATCCCTAAATCTAGCTGTAAGTAGTTTCTTAGATTTTCGCGTTGCATTATAACTATAATGTATAAATACGGGGATTAACACGATATTTATTATGTGAAACAACATTGTGTAATCACATATTTGGCTCGAGCGGTGAGTCCGCTCGTGACCACGGCTAGCCGAAACGTCAGTACACAATGTTGTTTCACATAATAAATATCGTGTTAATCCACGTATTGATACATTATAGCTGTAAGTTTTCCTAAAACTTGTTTATTTATTTATTTATTAAAGACACACCATTAGTACATGCATGATCTGTTCGCTACATATTTAGTACAATTCTCTCTAAAGTTCTGATACATGTATCAATAAATTATAGGTGAGTACAGCTTTCTTAATATAAATGTGTTAGTTTATTTATAAGTTAAATCTTAAGACGATTTAAGTAAAATAAAAAATAAAATAAAGAAATAAATAAATGTTGAATTCGTTATCTTTATAGATCGCACGAGTATAGGCCCTCTGGTATAAGCGGCATTCGACTATCTCAGGGGTATTATTTGACGTCTATCCTAAATAAATATATATAGGTATAGGTAGCCGATATGCCGGTAGGTTTGTAGTCTACAGGCCATCCAATAATTATAGAAGAGAAGTTAAAGACAGCGCAATAACCAAAATGACGTCACGCGAGAAGTTGATGCCCACTCCACGCGATCAACTTCTTTCTCTGACGTCAGACGCGCTCTAAAGTACCGAGAAACAATGCTCTGAGGAATTCTATTACGTCATGTGAGAAGTTCGCATCCGATTCAACTAGGCAACTTCTTGTGACGTCATGCAGCACATGTTGCTAAACTAATTCCACTCACATAGCACATGTAGATAAACTGGGATATACCGTGGGAGAGTCACGATTCGACATGAATAGGCCGGTTTAACTGGAGTGATGGCCTCATGGAAAATCGACGTGAGGCAGCGTCTGTCATGTGTTTCGCATCGTGAGTGAGGGTCCCGGAGGCCCAATTTGGAGAAAGAGCGGCTTGAAATGGCACTTGTGACTGGTGTTGTAGGTGTCTATGGGCGGCAGCAATCGCTTGCCATGGTAATCCGTCTACTCATGTGCCACCTATCACATAAAATAAATATAATATTAAACTACTGGATATACAGTGCCTATATAGATTCAATTAAAGGGATCAAGTAGCATAAACTCCCACTGCGATCGATCAAAATCGGCTTGAGGTATAAGCGTCACTGCTAACACGTCGAGATGACGGTAGGTGGTATTAAGCGATTAGGACAGCCTTTGAGCTAATGTCCAGCGCAGCCAAGCAAATGTCGTTGAGTATTGTATCAAAGTCTTGTGGTCACAGTATAATCAGATAGAGAGGGAGAGAGAGATTCGACAACCTCAATGGGGTAGGTGGTGGGCCACACTTTAAAGTTGGTGTTTGAGTTTTTTCCTGGGATCGGGCCAAAAAATAAGTACCTACCTAAATTTTCGGTAAGAAATTCTTTGTGTCAAATTCAAGTCAGCCCAGAGTCTGGAAGTTGATGGTCGTTTATGCCCCATGCCTTGGTAAGCACGTTAAGCCATTGGTCCTACACCCGATCCCTCTTCGGTTGTGTCACATTTTCGTGACGCAACGCCTGGGCTATGTGTAGTTGAGAGAGTGTATGTAGGGGAAAATTAATATTGACAATCGATAAATCGATTATTTCCACCCTTAATAATCTAATAATTGATTATACTATCGATAGTATTGATACTTTCGATGAATTGTTTTTTAATTTTTGGTTGATATTATAATCCCTTAAATTGATGATACTATTAATTAAATCGATACTGAAATTAAGCCCATACTATCGATTATAATCGATTTATTTGCTATTATTTCTAGATATAATCGTCATTTATAGTATGCCTTCTTAGACATCTTCTATATGGACGACGATTATATTTCTAAATAATTGCAGATTAATCAATTTTAATCGATAGTACGTACCGACTTAATTTCACTATCGATTAAATCGATAGCATCGTCAGTTTCGACGATTATAACCGATTATATCAACCAAAAATGAAAATCATTTAATCGATTATTTTGCCCCATTTACATTATCGATTAATAATCGACGTATAATCAATTATTCGGCAACACTACTTGACAGTGCATTTGTTACTTCACTGGTGTTGCCGAATCTATAGACGAAGGCAGTTCCATCAAGTTAGCATCAAGGGATCCTTAGCATCAGGCTATCAGAAAAATACTGTCACATTTAATGCGACTTCGCTGGCTGCTTATTAGATTGTGTGGGCATTTCCGCCTCACACATGGCATGCCGATATACCTACCCCAAATAATAAGGTAATAATATTCCGGGTAACTTACCCCCAGTCCCAGCCACGGGTTTTTGCTCCAGTACGACCCATTTCGCAGATTTCCCAGGGCACGAGGTGGTCGGAACAAATGCCAGTGCGATCACGTGAGTGCCAGCCGCAAGGTTCATTGACATTTTATTCGAGTCGTCTAGTATAACTATCATTTAAGTGCGATGGTAGCTTAGTAGATAAGAACGCGCCTTTCATACGGTAGGTCCGGTTAAACCGAGTTTTTTTTAACAGAAAAGCCAAATTCAGCTTAGGTGGCAACTCACCCAAGAAATTTTTAAATTTTTTTGCTGGTCACTGTACCAACCTAACCTTACCAATATTTTTGTGATGATAATACATTCTAAAGTCAACAAAACAAAAAAATATTGGTTAGGTTAAGTTACAACAGTGACCAGCAAAAAAATCTTGAAATTCTTGGGTGGGTTATTTTTGGGTGAGTAGCCACCTAAGCCAAAAATTCAGGTACAATTTTTAAAATACCGATCCTATAGGTAGGTTAAGTGCATTATTCACTAAGGTATATTAATATTATTACAATGTGAACATATGATAGGTGGCAGACTAGCAGAAGTATCACCTGATGTTGAGCGATTATCGCCCATGGACACCTGCAAACCCAACCAAGGGGTAGTAGAGTTACAAGTTCATCATCATCATCATTTCAGCCAATAGACGTCCACTGCTGGACATAGGCCTCCCCCAATGTTCTCCACATAGATCAGTCCTGTGCCGCCCGCATCCAATGGATTCCCGCGATCTTCACCAGATCGTCGGCCCACCTTGTAGGGGGCCTGCCACGGCTGCGACCTTCTGTATGTGGCCTCCACTCGAGGACCTTTCCGCCCCAACGGCCGTCTGTTCTCCTCGCTATGTGCCCTGCCCATTGCCACTTGAGGCATGCAATCCTTTGGGCTATGTCTGTGACCTTAGTTCTCCTGCGGATTCTCATCATTTCTGATACGATCACGAGTTACAAGTTTTAACTAACTTTTAAATCCCTTGTATCAACAGCCGAAACACAGCACAGGCGCTGCTACATGGTTTTCTGTGAGGCTGTGGTGTCACTCCGATCGAGCCCATTCATTTATTTCTTTATTGATTTACCAACATAAGATACAGCAGGTACTTACTACATATTTCTTAAAGCTAACTGTCCTTACAAATACAGGTAATCTCAACATGCAAAGTACTAGGAAAAAATACACTGGTTCAAAGTGAAGAAAAACAGAAGAAAATATTGATTTCGCAAGCTATTTGTAACATTTTTTTTGATAAAAGATAAAAAATTGGGAAGATTATGAAGGTGAATGTCAAGCTCTGAAATCTTTTTATATAAATCGATATACAGGCGTGCCAAAGCGTGGCTCTCCCACGGTCAAAATGAGGCATTTGTTACCCGACTACGGCAAAGCAAAAGGAGGGTTATGATTTTGACAGGCTATGTATGTATGTATGTATGTATGTATGTATGTATGTATGTATGTTCATCTGTTTCCACGTAACTTCTTAACTACTTATCAGAATTCGACAAATGACATATCATTATAAGCGTCTTGATCGTCCGCTGGTTATAGGCTATATGAAGTTTCACAAAATCTAATGTGGCGCCCTCTAGCGGACAAAACATACAGAGTAAAAAAATAAAGTTATGATAAATATGCCGTGTTTGGTATCATTTGAAAGCGCTTGACTTGTACATTTTGAATATATATATATATTACTAGCACTTGGACACCAAAATAGTACAAATAAAATAAACGTAGTCGTAGTCACACGTTGTCAAAGGGTAGTATATTTAACGTGTGACTACGCCTTTCCAAACATGAAATTTTATCTCTACATAGTGAATATTGCATAAATTGACAACGAAGGCTTGTTTTATACTTTTTCAGCGACGTTTTTTGTCGTAGTTGGGTTTTAGTTTTTTTACTTTTATTTTACGGTGCCATGATTGAAAGCGCCATTACAGAAAATCTGTTCGTCCCGCGAACTAACCCCGCTTACCTGAAAAACTTTCAGAGCGGAATCCCACGCTAAACTAGTTAAGAAATTACATGGCCTGAGCGAAGACTTAAATTGCGCGAGCGCCGGCGAAATAATAACCTCCTTACTTTATTAATGCTTGTTTAAACTTCATAGTTTGTTTGACCTGGTTGCTGTCTAGTACGCATTTATTGCTTTAACTATCAACAAAAGCGATAATCTTTAGCATTTTACATTCAATGGACAATACGACAAACAATAATTTTGTCGAAATTATTGTTTGTCGTATTGTCTCTCGTTGATAAAAAAAAGTAAAATCTCTGATCATAAAATGGCAAGACAAAATAATGACAGTGACAGTAAGTAACTTAAAGTCAACTAAACCTTTGTTTTTGACATATAGCACTTCCGTATTCCAAGTAAAGCACTGACCAGAATACGTTGAGCTTAAGGACTACGACACTTCCAGATATTAATTATTAATAAATAAGTGTTTTAATAAGAACACAGTTAATGATAACTATAAACATAGGTCACCTTTTTTCTCTTTCTTTAATCAAAAAGCGTATAAAATGCTATTTTCATTTTTTTCGTATTGTCCATTATCCATCACAATAGCGTTATTTTGTGAGTAAGGGTTCAATCCGGAGGTCCAATGCGGCTTAAGAGGAGTTGAAGGTTGGCAAGACAGTTGTGTTGTCGGCCGTGTGGTCCCCGGCAGAGTAGAATAGGCCACCCTCACTCTTACCGAGGTGTTGTAAAAGGCGACTAAGGTGAAGCTGCTGGCATGATCATCAGCACCCAGAGAAGGAAAACTCTGCATTTATATCAAAACCCTCGCCAACCCGTCTGCCAAGCGTGGTGAGTATGGCAATTACCCCTCTTGTGATTGAGGGAGGCCCGTGCCCCAGCAGTGGGGACTTAAATGGGCTGATGATGATGATGATGATGAAGACAGTTGTGACACCACTGGAGTTCCATGGGCGGCGCAATCGCTTACCATCAGCTGCTAGTCTACCACTTTATTGTTCCACTTTAAAAGTCAAGGTGTTTACATTTCATTTTAGGCGACTGTACATCTCTATTCACACGATGTAGTCCACAGTCAGAAATCGGGAAACGTCCGTATAAAATATCTATACAGAAAATCTGGCAATTAATGTTTATTTTAAAAAATCCTCTAATTCATTTAGGGAAGGTTGTTATTGGCCTGTTTCAGGAGAAATCCATTAATTTATACCCCCGGTCGCTGTCAATCAATCATAATAAAACGAAATGTTCCTTTCGGTACGTCCGTAAGTTTGAGTTCTTATGTTACAGGTAGATCGTAGAATTCTTCCTAATGGAAACTTACTTACTCTGATGGCTCGACGACCACAAGTGGATCTTGGCCTCAGACACAACAAGTCGCCATTCTTCTCCATCCTGGGCCACCGGCTGACCAATAGTCGATCTGCAGCCCAAGCAGGTCCTTTCTCACCTAGTCCTACCAGCTATACCTAGGACTACCAAATGGGCGCTGCCTATTTGGACGTCCCATATATTTTTATTATTTCCCGGTCGATCTTCCTGCTTTCTCTCCAGATGCTCAAGCCAACGCAGTTTCAGATTGGGTCTCTTTAATTATGTTGGGTTTAGAAAATACTCCTCAATCTCTATTTTTTTCTCCTTCTCTATTGGCCCTCCTCACTATCTTCCGTAGAATCTTCCTTTCTGCCACTAAGAGTCTATATCCTTCCTTAAAAGTCAGTGTCCATGCTTCGCACCCGTACATCAGTATCCTAATGAAAACCGTGAAGGTAATTTTTACTATATTTTTTTATGCAGCTAAATTATTGTTTGACTGAAATAACCCATCATAGAGCTTATGGAAATGTTTACAAAGTATAATGCTTTTTGTGAAATAAATTGTATATATATTTTTTTTCTAAAAACCTAGTTAGTGCACTCGGTATTTGGAAAAAAAATGCTGTTAAAAAGGATAAAAAAATAAAATTTGTTTTTGGCCTGTTTAAAGACTGACCTAAAGTTTTGCGCGGTGTGGTAAATATCATCATCATCATTAGTTTCAGTCAATAGACGCCCATGCTAGACATAGGTCTCCCCCAATGTTCTTCACACAGATCGGTCCTGTGCCGCCCACATCCAAGGAAAGCCCGCAACGTTCCTCAGATCGTCGGTACATCTTGCCTCCACTCGAGGATTTTTCCGTCCCAAAACGGCCGTTCGGTTCTCCTCGCCCTGCCCGTTGCAGCGCCATATTTCCCTCACGCAAGGCGTCAACCCTCTCCGCCATATGACCACCATAGTACGGGTGCTGTGCGGTATATGTGTATATGTGCGCGGCTCATTTACCGTACTAAACGGCTTCACAAATGGCGTCCTCAGTTCGCCCGCGACATCCAGCTGGAGCGCGGAAGTTTCGCTGTATATTAAATATTTCTCGGATCTGTTTGTCTTTTCCGTCATTTGCAATTTTATTGGATGAGTGATTTTCTCGGTTTCATTTAGTGCCCATTACGGTATCTCAAATAATATAGGCGCTTTAGATGTGATTCGCTAAAACTAAAATTTATTCTTCATTAAGTATGGTGCTGTCCTATGTCCTGTCTTGTATGTACTATTGACAATGCCAGTATTGGTGATCCGACAGAGAGCTAAAGAATTTAATATAGCTTACCGGATTAGCAAGTTAAAGTGGTAATGGGCTAGCCATATCGGCCGCAGAACTGACAACCGCTGGGGTAACCGAGTTCTGGAGTGGAGACTGCGTCTCGGTAAGCGTGGTATTGGGCGACCTCAGGCCAGATGGAGTGACGATCTATGCAGGATGGCTGGCTGAAGCTGTATGCGAGTAGCCTGACAAGTGGAGAACATTTGGAGATATTCCTATGAGCAGTAGTAGACTATAGCACGCTGATGATGAATGACTGTATAATGATTTTTGAGAATTTATTTTT
Organism: Marasmia exigua; assembly: GCA_019059595.1. NCBI lineage: Eukaryota > Metazoa > Arthropoda > Insecta > Lepidoptera > Crambidae > Marasmia > Marasmia exigua. The sequence goes on along the minus strand of CM032467.1, from coordinate 16,355,391 downwards.
ATCACTCTGGGCAACTAAGAGCGATGGTGGCTCAATGGATACGAACGCGCCTTCCATGCAGGTGGTCGTGGTTCAAATCCGAACATGCATCAATGGTTTTTTCAAATCTATGTGCGTATTTCTACCATTATCATCTGTGCGGCGGTGAGGGAAAACATCGTGAGGAAACCTGCACGTTTCGGAAAAAGTTTTTGAAATGTGTAACCATGATTCAGTTGGTCTGGTTCCCCTGTTAAAGGGTTGCGAAGGTCAGACGACAGTCGCTTCAGTGTAATTACCAGATCGCCCCAAACCGGAATCAAGATCTAAGCGTACCCTGGGCTCCACCGGACGCAATCGGAAATTACACGCTAAGAGAAAGAAGAAGACTTTGGGCAACTACGTGGCGTTGAAAATGATACGACGAAAACTTTTTTAAAACGACATCGTTTTAAAGAAGTACGTACTTCCGGAAGGTTACAAGTGAGTTAGGCTTGTATGATGGCAAGTGATTTGTAAGTGGCGACTGAGCGTGGAGCGAGGTTGGTGTCACGGCGTTAATACACTTCATAGGCCAAGCTGACATTAGTAGTAGTATAAGCCTACTGTTCTAGTAGTACTGTTCTACTGCAGGGCAAAGGCCTCCATCGTAGAGTTCATAATCATTGATCATCTCCTTAAGTCATCGCTACTATGATGGTATTAGGCTTAAACACCACGCTTGCCAAATGCGGATTGGTGACAAACACGAGCTATCTTCGAAAAAATCTTTTCGATTTATGCTCGACCTGGGGATCGAACTTAGGGCCCTGAGATCACGGCCTCTTATTAAAACTAATAGGCCAACATCGCTTATCACCAGGTGAGGTTGTGGCTTAATATCTGGCTAATTGAAAAAATAATTGTGCCGTTAGTTTATTTAACCGTAAACTTTGTTTTCCTGTAGTAATATTTTTTTTTCACACAAGTGGTTACAACAACGACCCAAAGTTTCGTAATAAATAATATTGAATCAAAATGATTGACGTTAAGGGTTTGTGGTAATCTAACATTAACATCTGAGAACATTCATAGTAACTTTTAATGAAAAACGATATTACGAACTTTCTACGCCAAAAATGTAAAAGCCCCGAAAAAAGCGCTAGGAAAACTTTTGCGACAGATAAACAGAGGTAAAATGGTAAAGATTTTTCTGTTTGTTCCGTTATTTCCATTAAGTTCCAGATAAATTGAGATAGAAAGTACACCGAATTTTACTTTTATTGTGTTATCGTGGTTTTTCATCCGTTGCCTTCCATCGGAAAACAAATCGTGGCTCAAAATTATTTCGACCTCCTCAAAATTCAATTTTTGTTACATCCGAACTTTCATAATTATAACAGTTCATACATAAGCGTATATTATTGAATTGGCTTTAAACGCGACCGAGACTCACACTCTGGAATAGTAATTAATACGAGTGGTAAGTTGCTGGAAAAGTGAGCCAATTTCTGCCGCACTATCAAGAAATGGAACCCATTGCCGGCGCATGTATTTCCTCCTTCCTACAATATGGATTCCTTCAAACGAAGCGTGAAGAAGCATCTCGCGGGCCAGTATGGCAGTCCCAACGGAGGTGATGCCTGACATCGCTTCCGTTGTAATTGCAACTAGGGCTCTTCACTTGCTTACCATCAGGCAGAGGTGAGTGAATATACTGTGTCACTAAAAAAAAGCAACAATGATGCAAAATAATCAAACCTGATGGAAAATAATCAACGCCACCCATAAACATCCGCGAAATCAGAGAGATCGCTAAAGTATTGCTGGCCATTTTAAAAAAGCTAAAGGGAATAGGCTACTTTTGTTGGATAAGTTTTAAACGGGCAGCAATAATAAATATCTCCAAAAGTGGTGGTGTGCGGTCCCATCCGGGCGCACTATCAGATTTTAAGCTCATAAGGACTGTATGTACCTCTTGCGGATCAGTGTCAAGTAATACGAATGATGTCATCATGGATTGAATTATATTACGAGTAGCAGGTTGCTCATCAATAGAGGTTAGTGGTTTGATATGCGAAGAAGATTACCTCCTATGGTAGCGAAATAATAATTGACATAATTAACAGAAATTTCCGGGGTGGATTCAATATTTAAGAGTTTGTCATTATCAGATTTAGTTTTATTCATGTGTGTGATTTTTTAATATTTCTCCACAGATACTTTGAGTTTTTGGTTGAGAGAGGTGGCAGACGAGCAGACGGATCACCTGATGGTAAGCAATTCCGCCGCCCATGGACACCCGCAACACCAGTGGAGGTGTGTGTTCAAATGCGAACCTAAGTTGTTCTGCTCACTTAACATAGCTGTTAAATAAGCTTCTATTCAGTTTATATTCTAAGCTCGTTTTTACAAGAACGAAGCTTATTACGAACAAAGCTCAGCGCTCAGAAGTCAGCGACTCCTTTCAATTTCTTTAAACTATATCATTTTCCTTTCATAAAAGCTCGGGACTCGATTGAGTTTTCACTTTACGCGGACAATCATACGTTTCCAATGGAATCAATTTAGAAAACGATGATTAGAGCCGGTATAAGGACGTCCACCCTTGATTCCGGTCTAGGGATGTAATGTAGCTCTGTAAACGGGACCGAAGTTTTTGAATATCCGAACAGTGTACATGACTATTGATTTATTTAGTTGGATTAGTTAGAGTTAGATGAGTATTGATTTATTCGCAGACAGTTTTGGTCAATCATCATCATCATCATCAGCCCATTTAAGTCCCCACTGCTGGGGCACGAGCCTCCCTCAATCACATGAGGGGTAATTGCTATACTCACCACGCTTGGCAGACGGGTTGGCGAGGGTTTTGATATAAATGCAGAGTTTTCCTTCTCTGGGTGCTGATGATCATGCCAGCAGCTTTACCTTAGTCGTCTTTTACGACACCTCGGTAAGAGTAAGGGTGGCCTATTCCACTCTGCCGGGGACCCTGCTGTTTTGGTCAATTATGTTGCAAAGCTCGTTTATATATCGATAATGAGAGCTGCCTTTAGATATATTCGTACTTCGACTGTGCTTCTCACTTCATATTGATCTGGTGATAAATTATTAAGTAATTATTATAATTTTAACAATATATTTAGACATTTATTAACACTATGTAATTAATTTTGTTTGACAATTAATATTTTTGACATTGTATTCGTATTGTATTATTGGCTTTTTTTGATATTTTCTTAATTTGACTGTCCATTTTCGTTAGGCGTTTGACTATTTACTGTGATTGGCATCCTGATTTTTCGGGCATGCTGTTCGTATGTAAGTACCTAGACTCTGTTCTTGAATATTAACTTACCGAAAAACTTTATGTATGTATGCATATTATTGAATTGTATAACGCTTTATTAAACTGTAAAAAAATAAATTAATTAATTACTCTTTGTAGTACAAAAAATTCTTCAATAATAATAATTTAACCGCCGTAGCGGTTGAAGGATACTTCAACCCCAATATCGACGGACAATCTCGTACGCAGGATATATTATGATACTCAAGTGTGTGCGCAAACACAAGTGCACTCTCTATTCCCGTACCCTTATATTCCGATGGGAGACTACTGTGACACGACCGGAGAGGGATCAGGCGCAGGATCAACAGCTTAAGGTGCTTTCCGAGGCACGGGGGTACAACACTCCACACTCCAGGCTGACACTAAGAATTTCTTACCTAAAACTTAGGTACAAATTTTTGGCCCGACCCGGGGATTATTCTTCTAGAATAGTGTAAATGGTACATATAATTTTTTCAACTGTAAATATGCGCGAAATAAAAAAAATTAAAACCGCTACTTGCTAGAGATGTGGGAGAACTATGCTTCGGCGTAAATAGGCCAGCTCAGCCGGAGATACCACTGCCTCACAGAAAAAGGAGTGAAGCAGCGCCTGCTCTGTGTTTTTCCGAGTAAATGAGGATACCGGAAACTTAGAAAGGGGATGAAAATAGTTGACAGCGGGCGACGGTAATCGCTTACCATCAGGTGATCCATCGGCTCATCTGCCACATATATCTTAATTTTTTTTTATCATATCTGTTTCCAGACCGACGTCATTGGTAACGTCCCTATTCCGGTCATAACTGAAACTCGAAGAAAATGGAACGAGAGAAGCTAAGACCTATGACTGAGATAAGAATGCTGCAATTGAGCGCATTCTTGAATGGTAAGAGTTTAAAGGTGGTACTTTAGTACATGGAATAAACTGCAGTGTTTCTACGTCTTTTTTATGTGATAAGTAGCAGACTAGCAGACGGATCACCTGGTGGTTAGCGATTGCCGCCGCCCAGGGACACGCGCGACACCAGTGGAGTCACAAGTGCTCTGCCAACCTTTAAACCCACCAGTAGGGATTATTATTAACTACACACACACAGAGACACATACATTATTATATTTACATATATACATTGTCCTTATGTTACCAAAAAAAAAATTTTTTTTCTTTGTTCTCTCAAGGTTCGCGACAGACTCACAACACACGGGTTACCCGCTGAAAACCAGCGTCGTGGCGTAGCAAACCTATTGTTACGACACGGCATTATGCTGAGCGGGCGCCTCTTTCGGCACACGATTCTATGTGTTTTTATCCTTCTTCTCTATTATATTATGTTATATTTAAATTTTGTTGTTATTGTCTGTGTACCTACGTGTATTGAAATAAATGTTATATTCATTCATTCATTATGTTCATATTTACATCATTTACATATATCTATGACGACCCGTTTGGAACAGTGGTAGTGAACGCTGCCTCTGGTGCCCTTTTTTTTTTTTTTTTTTTTTTTTTGTTGGCCCGGTGGAAAATGCCGCCTTAAGCACACTCGACCGCTGGGAGACGGCCGGGTAGTGTGGGGCTCTCCCCTGGGGTGCTCCCAGGGGCCTACCCACTAAAAACCACCGGGGCATTTCCTGCTACGTCCGTGTGGGGTGGGCTACGGTAACGGGTAGAAACCAAGTCCGCGGCCCACCTTCGAGGGACGAGAGGCTCGCCAGCACGGCCTCTTCAAAAACGGGCCTCGCCGTAAAACGACGCCTAGGGCCACTCCCATGGCCCACCATTCCCCCCTCTCCGGAATCGTCCACGTTGCTGGATTGCAACGCAGACGCTCCGGAAGGGACGACTGCAGACCCCTCCCCCAACCCATACCCTGCTGGCTGCAGGGCAGAGAGAGGAGAGAGCACCCACAGACTTTTAAGTTATACCCGAAAACCCTCCCGTTCGAGCATCCCCGCTGGGCTGCGGAGACAATCGACGGGACGGGAAAAGCGGGGGTGGCGAGTCGTAGCTGCATCCCACTGGCTGCGGGACTCAACACAGACCCACCAACAAAGCCCCCACCATAAAGGCGGGGAGAGCGCTCCCGAGAATCGGGGCGCAACAGACTGTTGGCAGGAATTCCACCACCGTGGAACTCCCCAACATTCGAACGCGCCCGAAGGCGCGACAGTTCAAGGCCCGAGAACAAAAAGGCCCCCATACGGCACCATCACACCAGGAACACCGGCCCAATATCTGTTTGTATTGGTCTGGGCGTTATCTATATATTATAAGTATGTATTTACAAAAAGAAAAGTATTATATGTATATATTTGTAATACCACAGTTGATTCTGATATCCGTAACACAGGTGCTTGAGAGATGTTGTGAAATATTATCTAAATTAATTTACAAAATAATTTACGTCTTCTGTGTGTTAATCTTCCACTCCTTCTAAATTAGTATTGTCTAGAAAGAGTGGAAGCTATCTAGCTGTATTGCTTGTTAACTGTGTGCGGCAATGGAAACATTTAGTGTGTGACGTCGTTTGAATTACCTAACCCCACATATGGATCCTCATCAAAATTCAAAAAATTCAAAATTCAAAAGTGCTTTATTTGCATAGGCTTATATACAGCTCTTACAAATCGTCATACATGAAAAATATAAATTATAGCTATGTATATTATACATGTTATTAAACATATATGTCGATACAAAAAATATACTAAGAAATGAATAAATATAATGTGATTCTACCACCGGAATCGGAAAGTTGATTCTGACGAGAAGATCCGGCAAGAAACTCGCCAGTTACTCTTTTTAATCACCAAATTTTTTTTTTTAAGTACAGTGTCATGGGTGTAGGCGAACAGTTTATCATTTCCACAAATTCTTGTCATTTAAGTAATCATTAACTGTATAATAGGCTTTTGCCATTAAATAATTTTTAACATGTGTTTTAAATTTGGGCATTGGTAAATCAACAAGATTTTGTGGTAACTTATTAAATATTTTAATACTCATTCCTACGAATGAATTACCAATCTTATGAAGTCTGAGATGTGAAACAGCAAGCTTGTGTTTATTTCTAGTATTTAGGTTATGGTTGTCGGATTTTCGAGGGAAGTTTTCTAAATTTTTATAAACATACATAATACAGTCAAAGATGTACTGTGATGCTAATGTTAAAATGTTAATTTCTTTGAACAAGTTTCTAAGTGAGTCTCGTGGTCTAAGTCCGTATATGGCCCTGACAGCTCGTTTCTGTAGCACAAAAATAGCTTGAATATCAGCCGCAGAGCCCCATAAGAGCAGACCATAAGACATAACGCTATGGAAATAACTGAAATACACAAGTCTGGCTGCTTCAATATCGGTCAGATGTCTTATTTTTTTGACTGCATATGCAGCCGAACTAAGTCTCCCTGCCAGGGCTGCAATATGAGAACCCCACTGTAATTTTGAGTCTAACGTGACGCCTAGAAATACTGTAGAATTAATTACTTCAACATTTTGACTATTCATATTAATCCTAGTGCTGACCTGTCTTACGTTGGGCAATGTAAATTTGACACATTTAGTTTTTTTAGCATTGAGAAGTAAATTATTTACAGTAAACCAATGTAACACTTGAGTGAGAGCATTATTTACATCGTCAAAGTTATCTTTATGTATTATCATCACGCATCACAACAAGATACCTACAGCTTACCGCGCACCCTCCATCTACACTCCTTTTCCCCAGATTTGTATTCCGGTACCCTCACTCATGCAGCGAAACACAGCACAGTGCTGCTTCACGCCGGTTTTTCTGTGAGGCTGTGATATCACTCTGGTCGAGCCAGCCAATTTATGCTGAAGCGTAGTTCTCTCACGGTCAAAAGGACGGTTACTCTCCATTACATCGTCGTCATCGTCAACCCATTTAAGTCCCCACTGCTGGGGCACGGGCCTCCCTCAATCACATGAGGGGTAATTGCCATACTCACCACGCTTGCCAGACGGGTTGGCGAGGGTTTAGATATAAATGCAGAGTTTTCCTTCTCTGGGTGCTGATGATCATGCCAGCAGCTTTACCTTAGTCGCCTTTTACGACACCTCGGTAAGAGTGAGGGTGGCCTAGAATAGGCCACCCTCACTCTGCCGGGGACCACACGGCATGTCTATTGCACAGCACAGTGGCGCTCTCTATCATGTTTGGAAACATCAAGGAACTTTCTTTGGGCAGAGTCGATGTTGAGACTTTATGGTAATTTTCCATTGTCATGTATTTTGATTTTAGCGAGTTGTCAGTTTGACGTTGGACTGCGGACACGTGGGAATTGCTAGATGTATTCGGTGTGTTTTCTTAGTGAATGTTGGTGTTTACTTTGATTTTGTGATAGGATTCGATGGTGGTGATACCAAAACGGACTGTGTAGATCGCGCAGTAAAAAATACCGACGAATGTAGAATAATCATCGCTACGTCGAACCTGCCGCGTTTCCACTTGATCTTTGTGTTCTTCTCATTGAATATTGATAGTTTGTTGAATAGACGCTTGAGACTTCGGAAGTGACTTCGATCATAGGTAGACTCTAATTCCGATAATGCCATCTTGCACAACCTATCTGATAACGAAGAGCTTGACCAGCCTCCGTTATACATTATAATAAACCTATAAATAAATTGGAAAAATAACTAAGAAGCGATCAATAATAGTAACAGAAGATGAGTTTGTAGATATTAACACTGAACATAAGATACCTTTTTTGATTTTTTTGTCATCATTTTACAGCAAACAAATTAAATAATAATAATAAATAAATAAATATTTCACAACATCACATACATTGATCTGACTCCGAGATAGGTAGCTCAAGCACCTGTGTTACGGATATCAGAATCAACAGTGGGATTACAAATATATACATATAATATACTTTTCTTTTGTAAATACATACTTATAATACATAGGAAACACCCAGACCAATACAAACAGACATGTTCATGAACACAAATGTTTGTACTGTGCGGGGAAATCGAACCCGCAACTCTTGGACCAAAGGCAGCGTTCACTACCACTGTTCCAAACGGGTCGTCAAAAATTATTTAATAATTTCTTTAAGATTTTTTGCTGTATGTTCGCGCTTATCGATCTGGTATGAATATGGTAAAAATGTGTTCGATCTTTTCGCTCGTAAAATACTTCGTGCGGAAACATTTTCTCGGTTAAAACAAACCAGTAACCATTAAAGAATTTTCAGGAAAGAGTAGAGCAATTTCCGCAAAAATTTTGCCGCCTTACGCATCCAGAACGGCTCCCTCGATAATACACAATAGCTAAAAACATCAGTGTGAATTTTACGGGGCCCCCTTGCCTCAGGTTTACGTCTTCATCCCTACAGGGCTGCTTTACGCCGGTTTTGTACGATATCACTCCGGTCGAGCCGACCCATTAAAGCCGAAGCGTGGCTCTCCCACGGTCAAAAGGATTCTATCGAGAGGCACTCTCGATTACGTAAACCTTTAAATCTATACATAACTAGCTGACCCGGCAAACGTTGTTTTGCCATATAAATAAAAGGGTTGATCGTAGAAGGGTGAAAATTGAGGATTGTATGTATTTTTGTATGTTGTATCATAAAAAAAGAGAAATTAAAAATTTTGTCTAAAAAATAAAAATAAAAATTTAGGGGTGGACTACCCCTAACATTTAGGGGGATGAAAAATAGATGTTGGCCGATTCTCATAGATACCGGATAAGCACAAAAAATTTCATCAAAATCGGTCAAGCCGTTTCGGAGGAGTATGGCAACGAAAACTGTGACACGAGAATTTTATATATTAGATAATAATAATTCTCACACCATCTCATACGTTGACCTGATTCCGTACTAAGTAGCTTAAGCACTTGTGTTACGGTTATCAGACAACAGAGGAACACAAATATATACTTAAATACATATATTACATCCAGACACCGAACAAACACAAGTGTTCATCGCACGAATACATATAATAAAACTGTCAAAAAATTGCAAAACTAAGGGCGATCAATAATTAGTACAACCTGTGCGGATAAAGAATGGGATCAGAAATGGCGGCCAATCTATCCACTTCTCGCTCGCACACTATTTGCGTCTATACTCGCACTCGTGGGGTGCGAGTATAGACGCAAATAGTGTGCGAGCGAGAAGTAAATAGATGCGCCGCCATTTCTGATCCCATTCTTTATCCACACAGGTTGTAACAGAAGATGAGTTATAATAATATATTTCTTTATTTGAAAATATCGGGACAGGTGAAACTAAATAATAGCTTGTACAAAAAAGACTAAACTCTAACTGGATCTTGAACTTTAATAATAATATGCTCCAACCGATTCCGGCTACGGCGGCCAATCTTAACGATCAGCCACGTACGCAGGGTATATGATAGTGCTCAAGTGTGTGCGCAAACACAAGTGCACTCTCTATTCCCTTACACTCGTATTCCGACGGGACACCAGCGTGACACGACCGGAGAGGGATTGGGCGCAAGAAAAACGGCTTAACGTGCTTACCGAGGCACGAGAGTACAAGGCCGCCAACTTCCAGACTCCTGGCTGACACTAAGTATTTCTTACCGAAAACTTAGGTACAAATTTTTGGCCCGACCCGGGAATTGAACCCGGGACCTCTTGCGCAGCCGTCGCTTTAAAGCGACCCACTAACCACTGCGCCACTGAGGCAGCCTATTACACAATCCGTGACCATCTTGGAACGTGTGTGATGTCCAGGTGTACAAACCGCATGCAACCTCCGGCGTCTTGCGGTCTCTGAGACGCGCCGACCGCACCGGACGCGTCGCCCGCCGATCGCCCGGACACAGGTAGCTAGGCTATTGTCCGGGCATTGTGTGGTCAATTACGAATATTACGCTGAACAATATGCAACGTGCGAGAATTTCAGGTCAGTGACTGGCAAGATCTCCATCAAAACTCAATTCGGGTCACTGAACTAGCAAAATAATCAGTAGCAGTACCTTATTTGTGGCAGTCTGTATGTACAGACTGCCTAATGAATAATACTTCGGTAACACCTTTTCTCGAGCGTGCTGTTATAAAATAAAAGATAAAGATAAGATAAAAAATTCTTTATTCAATTTAGGTCCACACAGAACACTTATGAATGTCAAAATAGGTACATAATATCTACCGCTGGTTCGGAATGTCGATTTCTAATGAGAAGACACCAGCAAGAACTCAGTAGTAACTCTTTTCAAATATTGATGATGTTACAGAGTTTCAATTGAGAAGAGAAAAAAATACAATTATGGTTAATAGACTACTATGAATAACAACTCAAAAGATTAATCAATTAACATGACCAAGAATCCTTATCATTTAAATAGTCATGTACACTATAGTAACCTTTCTTTATTAGGCAGGTTTTGATTTGAGACTTAAACTTATCCAGTGATAGGTTAATGACATTTTGTGGTATCTTATTAAAAATCTTAATACTTAAGCTAACAAATGAATTACCGATTTTATGAAGTCTGAGAACCGGGACGGCAAGCCTATATTTATTTCTAATGTTAAGACTATGACTTCGGACTTTTTTGGAAAAGTGTGCAAGTTCTTACGTACATACATAATGCAGTCGAGGATAAATTGGGAAGCCACAGTTAAAATATTAATTTCTTTAAATGTTTTTGAAGTGCGTAACGTGATAAAAATATTATTTTACACTTTTAGTTCGTGGTTTTTGAAGGCGGTTTTTGATCTTAAATAACTCTTTAATAGCGGAGGTATCATAATCAAATCAACCGCACGCGGAGTCTCGCCGTAGTGACTATACACTTCTCGAGGGCATTAAAGTACGAGTTGAGTTTTGCAACAATTTTCCGTAAAACACTAAAGGTCTAATCTCAAAAAGAATATTTACCTTCCCATATTAATATGCATCAGGAATGTGATTATTTTTATATAACTATAACCATGGACTGATTAGTCTATGTTATAACGAAATCTTCGGCATCAGAACACCTAGAATTGACTCTCTGTTTACTTATATTGTGGTAGCGGTCGTCTGTCTCGGTCGCTTATCTTTGTCGATAGAAAAATCATAGAATATGAGAATTTTTACTACTAGCTTAGCAGTGAGGGAAAATAGAGTTAAAGATAAAGATGATTTATTCTAGAGTTACATATAGTTCTAGAGTTCTAGAGTAGAGACCGCGTCTTGGCAAACGTAATGTAGGGCGCACTCTGGCTAGGTGGAGGGACAATCTGCGCAGGATGGCTGGCAAGAGCTGGATCCGAGAAGCCATGGATAGATCACGGTGGCGAACAATCGGAGAGGCCTACGTCCAGCAGTGGACTGCGATAGGCTGATGATGATGATGAGGTAAAAATACAATTGTTCTTAAATAATTATGTATCGTCTATGCTTTGCCAGTTATGGCATAGCATGGGCACTTATTTATTTATTTTACTAAGGACACAAAACAGACAACAGTTAAGATTTACATAGTAAGCTTATAAGATAAATTACGAACTAGACTATTACCTAAGAACATGTATCCCTGACATACAACAAAATGTAAGGAGGGTCTTGACAGCCTTCTTGAAGATATTTGGACAACCAGTACTAGAAATAAACACAAGCTCGCGATTCCAAATCTGAAACTTCAAAAAATTAATAATTCATTTGTTGGTCTAAGTATTAAAATGTACAATAAGTTGCCACAAAATGTTATTGAGTTACCAACGCATAAATTTAAATCTCACGTGAAAGCCTGTTTAATGAGTAAAGGATACTATAAAAACAATTTTATAGTCTTCAAAGACTACCTAAATGATAAGGATTCATGGACATAATGACCTCCATGCCTGCACACTTGTAGCATTTTCATATATATTTACGGAAATTATAAATATTATATAATTACCCATTTTTAATAAATTAGGCTTAGCAGCATTTATTACTGTATAAAAATTTATTTATATTGATTATTCAATAATTGACAAGATGCTAACCACCTACTACTATTGTACACCTCGTCCTGCAGTTTATTAGTGTTGGATTAAGTAACTACTACTCTTTGTGACTTATGAGGGGAACCTAAGTAGTCATGCTCACTCAAATGTCTCTGAGGTGGTGGCGCTATGTGGAGGGTCATTACATTCCCTCTAATATGGTTGAGTGAAATGATGGCTGACACATACGTCATACTTGTGAACAGGTGCCACCTTTGGGGACTGGTCTGCTTCGGTTTACCTCATAATATTTATTTTATTAATATTTCCTTTATTTTATTTTGTGTAACAATTGAACTGTATGGCTTGGTATGATGATGAGACAACATTGTATGAAAGTTTGGCGATTAAAAAGAGTAACTGGCGAGTTTCTTGCCGGATCTTCTCGACCAGAAACAACTTTCCGAGCCGGTGGTAGAATCGCATTATGTTTATTTATTTCTTTAGTATATTTTATATATCAACATATATATGTATTAACATGTAAATTATACATAAGTACTTAGAAATAGTTTTAAGCCATTCAAATGTATGACGATTTGTAGGTGCTGTGTACAAGCCTATGCAAATAAAGAATTATTTGATTGATTGATTGATTGATTGAACAGCAAAGATTACATTTAATTGAATTAAAAGAAATGTTTAAATTTGTTAGCATGCACATTCATTAATAATTCAAAGTGGATGATACGTGTTAGAATTTACGAGTATCATGAAAAACTTTATTTTTATTGTTTCAGGTACCAAAATAGTAATGGTATTGAAGCAATTGAAGCTGTGCAGTATGTAGTAAAAATAAAATAAATTTTATAACCCATTGCCGAATGGAGCATTGCAATTGCAAGCGTAGATAACACGACGCTCTGAGGAGTTGTTTAACTTAAACTTACGATTTGTTTGGCGAGCGGTATTGCAGGTCAGAAGATACATATAATACGAGTGAACTCGAAAATAAAATAAAATGCTTTTTCGGACCACACACTCTTTAAAGTGGTAGTAGCATTATTTTTTGTCTGTAGTTACCTTCTGTTTAAGTTATGTCTCATCGTCATCGTCAGCCCATTTAAGTCCCCACTACTGGGGCACGGGCCTCCCTCAATCACATGAGGGGTAATTGCCATACTCACCACGCTTGGCAGACGGGTTACCGAGGGTTTTGATATAAATGCAGAGTTTTCCTTCTCTGGGTGCTGATGATCATGCCAGCAGCTTTACCTTAGTCGCCTTTTTCGACATCTCGGTAAGAGTGAGGGTGGCCTATTCTGCTCTGCCGGGACCACACGGCTAAGTTATGTATAACAATAGTCGAATGATGGTAATATAACTATTGGTTAAGCTGACATTGACTTTTATTTGCTTACATTGGTAACATTGGCTGACATTGGTTAAAAACACATTTTAGCGATATTTGACCATTGGTTACTTTTTTAAACGATTGGTTCAGTTTAACTGCGGATCAAAGAATCGGCTCTTTAAACCTATACAATACGTTGGAGTACACAGTGACCATAATGTATCAATACGGGGATTAACACGATATTTATTATGTGAAACAACATTGTGTACTCACATATTTGGCTCGACGTTTTGACGTTGGTGTTAATCCCCGTATTGAGACATTATAGTTATAATGCAACGCGAAAATTTAAAAAAACTATTACACAGTGACCGTTTACGAGTTTTATTCTATAATTTATTTACCTATTCTATGCCAAGATTGCGATACCCCCTGATAGGGTATCATGTTTTAACTAAATATATCAATCAATACCTGTAATGTACAGTGGCGGACAGGTCAAGCTATACAAAACTGTTAAATTTCCTCAATCGATTTCGAACTCAATGTATAACAATATAAGGTTTATAATCGAATGAAGAAATTTGACATTTTTATATAGCTTGATGTGTCCGCCACTGTACAGCATGATTGCAATAAACGTGTGAATTGAATTAAATTGAATTGAAAGTATACTTATAGGCGGACATCGATATCTGTCGGCTTAAAACATTTTTAACCTCATAATAGGTATTGTGTATAAAGTTCATTTAGCATGTTAGATCAACAAAATAGAAAAAAAAAACAGCTGATCCAAACATTATATCCGGGTATTATATTTAGTATGGAACAGCAGATTTTTTTTTCGCTTATTTTTTCGATCCAACATGCTAAATGGACTTTATCCAAAATACCTATTATGAGGTTTTCAGGATATTAACGATAAAAAAATTACTGTGTGCTTCAGTATAAAATACAATTTTACTAAAATACAATGTCATAGGTGGCAGACGAGCAGACGGATCACCCGATGGTAAGCGATTGCCGCCGCCCATGGCCACCCGTGACACCAATGGAGTCACAAGTGCGCTGCCAACCTTTAAACCCCCCTTCCCCCTGATTGGGCTTCCAGTACCCTTACTCACGCAGCGAAACACAGCACAGTGCTGCTTCACGCCGGTTTTCTGTGAGGCCGTGGCATCACTTCGGTGGAGCCGGCCCATTCATGCCGAAGCGTGGCTCTCCCACGGTCACGGTATACACTTAGTTAAATTCTCCTCCTCCTTGTGTCGATTGACCTCAATGCTGAGGATACTGACCCCAACCAATCACTCTTCTGGATCATCTTTCGCCAGGTTGTCCTACCTTCAGTGGCGTGAATGGCATCCACATCGAAGTGTTTATCGTGGTGCTGATCTGGGCTGATCATCGCGTTGAGCTTCTTACTCTAGGTCTTTTTCCGTTTACTTTGCCTGTCAGAAGCAGTCTCTCCAAGTTGTGCCCTCCTTTCCTTGCGACTTCTACGAAAAACTTGAGACACCTTCTACAACGAAAAACAAATGAAAATCACACATTTTCCTAATTTGAATTTGGAATTGTTCTTTAAAATTTTAACTTTCAATGATTCTAAAACCAGCCAGATACAAATACTATAGCCAAAGAGGTTTTATTACAAGTTCATACATACTATAATGCGAAAATACTTTTTCCCCAACCTTTTATGAAAACGTAGTGCTCAAAAGTACTAACAGATGGCGTTGTGCCTATTTGCATCGCGCAAGCATTCTGATTTTTCTAATACATAAGACGCTGCCTAGTAAAATATTATTTAACGTATACTTTTATCTCGTGGTTTTATCTAGTAGATTAAGGCCGTAGTATCTTCTACTTAGTATGTGATTTAGGCCAATAGCTTACAGCTTCTCAAGCGGTTGATAGCTTCGTTAGTTTCCCGATTTTAGTAAGATGGATGCATTGGTCCAGTTCTCTGTCCAGTAGTTTCCAAGCATTTGACTTCAGCACCAGTCGCCACGTCAATCTTAGTCTTCTAAAAGCTTTGATTAAAAGTTGGATCACAATTACCTATTCCACAGCAAATCTTCAGCTTTCCATTTGCAGAAATGAAACCGTGACAATACAACGAGGGCGCAAAATAGAAAGAGACAATTAGCGTAACATAGTTGCCGAGACGAGCCGCTAACCACATTACGTCTTGTAGCTAATAGAGCAGGAGCCAGTGTTGGCCAGACATTCGTTATTATGTATAAGCGAAAAACTCTGTGCATGTATCTCGCGCTGCGTACCACCAGGGATTGGGTTGTGGTTACAATCCAAAATATCTTGATTGAAATGTGGCTAAAATAGTACCTTGACTTTTAATTCACATAACATGCAAGATGGAAGTTTTGTTTTCTTCATTTACTAAATTTAAGAAGGTTTCGTGGTGTCAGTGGTAAGACACCGCAATAATGGTATGTCAATAGGTGGACTGGATTTTTACGGTTAACTCGAAATAAAACCTTCAACAATCCGGGTGAATGTTCTACCAATAAGACCACTGAACGCGTTACTAAGCCGTCGAAATTTGAGCTGTGACTATCGACAGCATCAATTATGTAGGTATATTTGCAATATCCAGTGGAAATATTATTACAAATATTTGACCACCAGTTAAGACGAGACTGCTAACTCAATAGTTGGTATTTTTTAAAGCATTTTTTTGCAATTTATTCTTAAGTAAAGAACACACTTAAAAATTTAATCTCGCGTTCAGGCAGGACGGGAAAAAGATTGCAATAAAAAAGATCAACTAAAAGGAGGATAATACTTTAGCTACCTTCAAATCAAGACAAATTCTGCAATTGCACTGGTTTTGCAGGCGTCCATGGGCGGCGGTAATCGCTTACCCTCAGGTGACACGGCGTCGGCTCGTCTGCACCTATATCATAAAAAAAAATCTTGGAAAGTAACCACAACCCAACATCTATAGCCGCTTCTGGTTCTTACTTAGATATATAAATAGCTATTCTTCATTATTATACTTGTACAGAGAAACTTTTAGCTTTTATAAAAATGCAATAGTCTGGCCATCACGAGCTCTTAGACTATACATTAGCAGGTTCGTTGCTTCGCCCTAAGGCGCCCGCAACGCCCGCGTCGCCCACCTTGTAACCACCTTTTTTCTTGCAATCTGTGAGGTATAACAGATGTAATTTTTTTCTTAGATCGTTTTTTCTCAACCAAACAATTTCAAGTGATCGTTTCAGTGCAGAAAGCATAAAGTAGTTTATTCTAATCAGCAAAATTAAAATAAGCACTTTCTTGTTGCTTACTATGACTATTTAGCAAACTGTCTTTCCAAATTAAAGTCGGCAGACGAGCCGACGGATCACCTGATGGTAAGCGATTACCGCCGCCCATGGACACCTGCAACACCAGTAGTGTCACAAGTGCGCTGCTTACCTTTTAACCCCCCTTCCCCTGGATTGGCCTCCGGTACCTTCACTCACGCAGCGAAATACAGCGCATGCACTGCTTCGCGCCGGTTTTGTGTGAGGATGTGGTATTACTCCGGTCGAGCCAGCCCATACATGCCGAAGCGTGGCTCTCTCACTCTCTGTACGTTTTTTTTTTTGAGATGGGAGCCAGATGAATTAATGAATTACTTACCCGATGGTAAACGATTCCCACCCATGGGCTGTAACCACATACATGTTTCGTGAAGGTTCGCAGGTCTAGACATACCGCATATATTACCACTAGGTATCACAAATGTTTGGTATAGTCGCTTTGAGCTATGGCTGTCTGAGTTCAAATTATTAAAGTAAAAAATATTCCATAATCAAGGAAGCCATGTCAGCTCTGTCAGGTCATTCAACCCGTCTCTGATTACCAGAGATCGGAATTAGGTAGAGTTATTTACATAAATAACTTTACATATAAGTAATAATAAGTACATACTTGCATCAAAATGTTGATATTAGTATGGATCTTCCCGGCATGAGCAATAGACATTCCATAATTAATTTCGACTGTACCTCCTAAATTACTGCAGACACGTCATCAAAATTGACTAAATTTTATGACTAACACATAAAAAAAAATCATAAAAATAAATAAATATTTATTTGTACATTTTATCTCTGTATTTTAAGCCTAGTTTTTAAGTTTAGTATGTTGTGCAATAAAGAGTATCTATCTATCTATTTATAAATATTTCACAATATCACATACATTGATCTGACTCCGAGATAGGTAGCTCAAACACCTATGTTACGGATTAGAACCAACATCATTAAACAAATCATAGTTTTGTTTTTAACTTTTTAAAATTAATCACGACCTTTGAGACAAATTAACTTTATTTATGGAAGTCCTCGCCAACCCGTCTGCCAAGCGTGGTGAGTATGGCAATTACCCCACATGTGATTGAGGGAGGCCCGTGCCCCAACAGTGGGGACTTAAATGGGCTGATGATGATGGAAGACCAGCGTCGGCGTGTCCCTTAGACACTCACGTTGAGTGGAGCCCATTCCAGTACCTAACATTTTAATGTAATTTTCAAATATTTTTTTTTAGTTTGTGCATGTTTGGCGTTGAATAAATGATTTTATTCTTATTCTTTCGTCGTATGAAATGAGTGAAAGTGCCAAAATAGCTCTACCTAATTTTGACCTCTGCTGATTACGGGTTATTTGGGCATACGAATTGTTTGATATTTACCAACCGAACAGAATCAAACATTATGAGGAACCAGTGAATAATATAAATTAGTTATCTATATCGTTAGTTTCTGGGGTGAGCGGTTGTGGAGGGAAACCCTTTTGGGAATTTGGAGTAATTTATTTGTAAACAACACAGTTAATGAGTTAGGTATGGTTATACCTAACAAAATGGCGTATTAATAGTTGTGTGTTGTGGGTTCCTCGAGAATTCAGAAAAAAATCAATAACAAGTTGATTGTTCATCATCATTACCGACAATCGGCTAATAATATTTACTTACACTGTGGAAGTTCCACCAGCTCGTACTAAGCGTTTCGCTTCTTCTTTCTTGGTACGAACTGCTCTTGCTGGTCTTTAAGCCGAGAGTGAATAGGCTTCTTCTGGGTAAGCACGCTACATCTTAGACCTTATTGTCACTTTCCATCAGGTGATAGAGGTCAAGTGCAAACCCATTTAATACCTATATAAAAAAAACCTTTTTCAACATTCATGGTGCCAGTTCGATTTGCAAGTAAAGTATTGTTTGTAAATTCTATCATTACTTTTTCGCTTATTTCCAAAAGGGTTTCGTAAGCAAAAAAGTTTGAGAATCGCAGTAATTAATTTATTTGGTCGCACAATAAACACCTGTCACCCATTTGCAAAAAGACGAACAACATTTCCTGCGCTGTCCTGGCTGGCGCTTCATCATCATCAGCCAATTCGTTAGACAGGCTTCAAATTGACGGATCACAGGACGTAGTCCGACAACGGTATCTGGATTTTTATTAAACTTTTCTTTTTTAGGCGATGTTGTCAGGTGCGCTTTAAATGGACATATTTGGTGTTCCTGTGGTAATTGGTAAATATGTAAAAAGATGCTGCCATACCGACAGCTAGCTTGTAATACATGTCACTGGATGGCGCCACTGCGCCAGCCAATAATAGTACATGCTGCTTTAACTGCTCTCTGTTCTCCTGTTGCAATTTTGCACATTATGACAGACAAACAAGCAGACGGTGAGCCGTCTGCTTGTTTTGTTGCCTGATGGTAAGTGATTACCTCCGCCCATGGACCTCTGCGACGCACGAGATTGTGCGTGCCTATTGTAATTTTACACATTAAATATTTTTATTCTTCATTTATAGGAGTTTACGTTTTACACTAGACCCTCTGTATTCTTTCCTTTTCCTTTGGTGTACGTTAATAATTGATTCACTTTGAAAATGATCAAAGGTCGTAGAACAAATATTGTTGCTTATGATTTTAGCTATCTAGTCCTGCGAGGTTGTTGATGTTTTTAAAAACTATCCTTATTAATTTTTATTTTCAGCGTAAACGTGACTGGGCAGTCTCGTCCTGAACCAAGTGCCGCAGGAAAGTGCTTATTAGTGAGTGAGCCTAAAATAATAAGCCCAAACTCTTTGGGATCAACGTGTGCGAAATTTATTTTGTTAATTTTTAATATGAAAAGAAATGATGTAACTGAACTTTTTACAACCTTGGATTCAAAATCGTATCTAATCAATTTCCTTTTTATCTTCTTCTTCTTCTTTGCCTGTTCCCACTTTAGGTGGGGTCGGCTCTCCTTATCCTTCTGCGCCAGGACAATCTGTCCTGGGTTGTCGGGTCAGGTAGTTGGGACTTCTTGACTAGGTTGGCTGTACTGGTCCACCAGGTCAAGGGCGGCCGTCCCCTTCCTCTCTTGCCTTCTGGGATTGCCAGTGCTTTCTGGACCACATGCTCGCTGTCTCTCCGCATGACGTGGCCGTACCATCTGAGACGTGTTTCGGTGAGCTTTTCCTGGACAGGGGTGACTTTGAAACTACCTCGGACGTATTCGTTTCGAATTTTGTCCAATTTAGTCACTCCGCCCGACCACCTAAGCATCTTCATTTCGGTCACGTGTAGTTTCTGAGCATATGTTTCCTTCACAGTCCAGCATTCAGCCTCGTAAAGCATCGCTGGTCTTACTGCTGTCTTGTACACCTTTCCCTTAGTTCTTATGGGCATGCGCGGGTCGCATAAAACTCCAGTAAGTGTGCGCCATTTTTGCCAAGCAACATTTATTCTGTGGGATACATCAGCTTCGACATTTGCATCTTGAGTTATCACTGAGCCCAGGTATCGAAATTGGTCGACTTTAGGTACTTGCGTGCCATCTGGGTAATGGATGTTAGCGGTGCTTGTTGTGTTGCTAAATTTACATTCAAGATGTTCTGTTTTAGATCTGCTTACTCGATGTCCTGAGTTTTCCAAAGCGGTTATCCACTCGTTCAGTGATACTTACAGTTTTTCGGCAGATTCAGCTACAAGCGCAACATCATCGGCATACAAGAGATTCCAAGGTAGGGGCTGTTGGATATTCTTTGTAGCAAAGTCTATTACCATATTAAACAGCAAGGGACTGAGTGCTGAGCCTTGGTGAACTCCGACTTCAACCGCGAATTCTCTACTAAGGCCGGCCGGGCTTCTAACTTTGGTGTGGATGTTGCGGTACATATCTTGGACCAGTAAGATGTAGTCTTCAGGGATTAGTTGGGCTCGCATCGCTTGCCACACCAGCCTTCTTGGAACTCGGTCGAACGCTTTTTCAAGATCAATAAATGCGAAATGAAGATCAATCAATTAATCAATTTCCTTTTTATATTTTATTTTATTTTCTTTATTTGGTACAGAGAACAGAGTTACATCAATACATGATTACTCAAAACAAAACATAGAAAATAATGGCAGGTTGCAACACCAAAAATATGTGTACACAACATAACAATCATACAAGAGAACTATCGTGTAAATATTAACAAATTTTACTGTTTTATTTATAAATATCAATATCAAAAATAAATAAAGAATATAATAGTATTAGTAAAATAAGTAAATAATAGATAATATGAATTTATAATATCGTTAAGATGTATATAGAATACCTGAGTAGGCAGTTTAATTAAAAATTGACGGAAAGCGAGTTTCCATCTATGAACGGTTGAACTAAAGATGTCAGGTACATCGTCCAAGCGTTTACATATTGCGTTATATTCGCGACATACTCTATAGATAGGGTTATGAGATGAAACGTTATTGTTGCAAAGGGGGACACTGAATGGACAACCATACCTAGCGGATCTTTTTGGGATTTTCATGTGAATATCCGATAGAAGACTGGTAGAGATTTTACCATTTATAGTAAAAGGTACTATAAATTTACAATTAATATCAAGATTTAATTTAATTTCATGACATCATCTTAATAGTAATATCTAAACGGTTTTATGTCATAAAATCATCTCAACGTGGTTGTTAATCCTTATTCTAACTGACTAAGTGGTTTTCGATCTCTATTAAAGGAGTATCTTCTTTTTCTTCTATGTCGGTATCCCTCTTGACAGAGTGGTCGTGGTCATCACTTCAGGTATTAGTGTCAAGCTTCACAAGACGCTGCCACTCCTCTTTGATGGCCACCCTCATCATCATCATCTTAACGTTTTGTCCCGATTGCGTCCCAAACTGTCGCTCAATTCGCACGATCTTGTGCATCCAATTTGCATTGCATTCAAAAAGTGATGATAGTCATTTCATCGTCATCGTCATCGTCAGCCCATTTAAGTCCCCACTGCTGGGGCACGGGCCTCCCTCAATCACATGAGGGGTAATTGCCATACTCACCACGCTTGGCAGACGGGTTGGCGAGGGTTTTGATATAAATGCAGAGTTTTCCTTCTCTGGGTGCTGATGATCATGACAGCAGCTTTACCTTAGTCGCCTTTTACGGCACCTCGGTAAGAGTGAGGGTGGCCTATTCTACTCTGCCGGGGACTACACAGCGTAGCGATAGTCATTAGCCTTTATTTGGTCAGCCCAACGCAAAGGGATCTTTCACGTGGCCTGGTGCCCTCAACATTTCCCTGGACAAAATTATTACTTTATTATAATAGTAGTCACATTATCAGAGCTAGCAAAATATTTGACTTCCAACATTCCCTCACAATAAATACCCTCAAAATGGGGGTTATTGGACGAAATCCAATCTTTTATAGATATCAGCACAAATTCATTTTAATCCAAAATTAAATTATCCTTTGTAGTATCGCGCCCGCGTTTATTTGGTCATATTTAATGTAATATCGCATCCGCGTTTCTTTGGCAGAATTTGCTTTAAACAGGGCATTGTTCATTTATTTCATTGGAGCTTGTCCAAATGTAAACAACATTTTAGTCTTCGCAATGTAATAAATGGCCACGAC
The DNA here is from genome assembly GCA_019059595.1 of Marasmia exigua. NCBI lineage: Eukaryota > Metazoa > Arthropoda > Insecta > Lepidoptera > Crambidae > Marasmia > Marasmia exigua. The sequence goes on along the minus strand of CM032467.1, from coordinate 16,332,885 downwards.
TCGTATTTGTTGCCCAATAAATCACCATTACTGGGATAAAGAGTCTGCCTGCAAGCAGGAAACTTATAAGTTTTACGATGTGTTATTTATTGCTAGGCTGTTTGGCGTAATGACTGCTTCGATGGCGCAGTGACTAATGCGTTGCACTATAAAAGGACTGCGCTTGGAATCCCAACTGCGATCCATGGATCTGGGCCAAGGTTTATAAATGAGTTTTTCTGATAAAAACTTGCAGTGTTTACCCGAAGTCTAAAAGTTAATTATTGGACTGTTATCCCTGTACCGCGAAAAGTATGTAATCGTTCGTCTAATGTTTGCCTTACACCATTATCACAAATAGCCACTGTTGGACATGGGCCTCGCCACTTCGGTGGCCCTGCACGTTCAATGATTGTGTATTATCATCTATATTCTTATGTACAATATTATTGCAGATATATTTCGCAGAAATTTTTTATAGCTATGAGGCATAGTTACATATAATATATCTTTTAGATGAATATTTTTTTACGTGACTATTGTTCGAAATTAATAATATAAATATAATAATAATTCTCACAACATCTCATACGTTGACCTGATTCCGTACTAAGTAGCTTAAGCACTTGTGTTACAGATATTAGACAACAGAGGAACACAAATATATACTTAAATACATATATTACACCCAGACACCGAACAAACACAAGTGTTCATCGCACGAATGTTTGTCCAGGGTGGGGATCGAACCCACGACCTTTGGCGTAAGAGGCAGGGTCACCACCAATTGCGCCATCCGGTCAGTCATAGTAATAAAAATCTGTCAGTTATATATTCATGCAACTAATAAATAATTTCACAAGAACAAAACTTATGTCAAGTATTGCCATTTTCTGACACACAAAATATACAATATTTGATACAATTCACTTAAACGTTACACAAAATTCAAATTATACTCCAGCAAAACAATTTATACTCGAGATAAAGTAACTCCCATAATTCAAGTTGTTTATCTGCGAGCGTCCGTCAAAATAAAGTTACGTGCACGTCACACATAAATACAGGGATGCAATAAACAGGGTGAAGATAAAAGGTGTTACTGAATAACTCGCTTCACACAACTCGCTGAATGTTTGAAGAAGCCGTAACAATGCGAGAATATAGAGAGAACTTTCCGAGATGATAGGGTTACCAGGTCATCATAACTTATTATAGTCCATAAAGCTATTACACATGCTCATTTGTAGCATGCTTAAAAAGCATTGACATGCTTTATATAAGCATGTTTGATGAACTGTCCACATTTGTTATCAATAAGCATGCTATTAGCCATCTATTAGCATGTTCATAAATAAGCAACGACGTTCCAAATAATAATAATAGTTCCAAATAATGAATAGGCCACCCTCACTCTTACCGAGGTGTCGTAAAAGGCAACTAAGGTAAAGCTGCTGGCATAATCAGCACCCAGAGAAGAAAAACTCTGCATTTATATCAAAACCCTCGCCAACCCGTCCGCCAAGCATAGTGAGTATGGCAATTACCCCTCATGTGATTGAGGGAGGCCCGTGCCCCAGCAGTGGGGATTTAAATGGGCTGACGATGAAATAAGCAAACCTGTTTACACGTGCTAAAGCACTCCCCTAGATTCCCCCTTCTACCCGTACTGCAGGTAGCATGTTCAAAAATCAACCGGCGCAGCGTGCGATTTTTAAGCATGATCAAATCATGATACATTTGAGCAAGTAGCACTTGCTTAAATCATGATTTAAGCATAAATATGAGCATATGTAACCGTACTGCTTCAGTCGACGACCCGATTGGAACAGTGGTAGTGAACGCTGCCTCTGATACAAGGGTTGCGGGTTCGATCCCCGCACAGTACAAACATTTGTGTGCATGAACATGTTTGTTTGTATTGGTCTGGGTGTTTGCCATGTATTGTAAGTATGTATTTACAAAAAGAAAAGTATTATATGTATATATTTGTAATCCCACTGTTGGTTCTGATATCCGTAACACATGTGCTTGAGCTACCTATCTCGGAGTCAGATCAATGTACATGATGTTGTGAAATATTTATTTATTTATACCTTAAAATACAGATTGACTCGCGTAAGAACGAGCCAAAAAGTAGCTTATGTTACTCTGCATCCCTTCAACTATATATACGAATTATACGAATTATAAATTGAAATCGTACAATTAAGTTTCTGTAATGTCTAGATTTTTAGCAATAAAGTATATCTATCTACCTATCTAAAAAAAATCAGGTCAATATATCGCTCCGTTTTGCCATGAAAGACGGACAAACAGATAGACACACTTTCACATTTATAATATTAAAGTATAAAGTGTAGTATTTTTAGGGTTCCATTTCTCGTCTTCGGCATGTATGGGCCGGGTCAACTGATGTGATATCCCGGCCTCAAAACAAACCGCCACGTGAAGCTGACGCCTGAACACAATATACATTCGTAAATAGACTACTAAAATTGCTTCCCTTCCTTTGCTATAGTCAGTTGAAAATCCTGTACCGTAAGCATGATTTTGTGAATTCCCCCTTGGAGCTCACTTACCACTCACTTCCGCATTCCAACAGCCGTCCCAAAAGCGCACTAACCCAAAACCCGCAGCCAAAAAGTGCTTTCTCATGCGTGTTAGCGCCCGCCTGTGACACGCCGAGTTGCCGCAGTCCGCTGCGTTATTGAACGCTGTATGCGTTGCGTTACTTTGAATTTAGTGTAGTGCCTTCTCAATACTCAATCATTTACTCAATACAAAATCAATACTCAATACAAAATCATCCACTCCTAATTTGATGTCCCAAATCTACTAAAATTAATAAACTTCAACACTAAACTTCTTATGCGAAACCGAAAGAACTCTTCACTCTGCAGACATATAAGAACAACACGTCATTCTATAATCCAATAGTTAGGATGTGTCGTTACTACATATAACGAGTTGTTACTCGACCACGATGAGTTAGATATTTTTATAAATAAATATGTTGCATTTAGGTACACTGTAAAAAATATTCTCCACTGAAATCTTAGGTACTTAATTTGATTTTGTTATCTAGTTTTTTTTCGTTGTTTACGTGCTAATTATAATTCATGCTGTGTGTACACACTTTTGGGTTTATATCTATAAATAGTAAAAAAATTTTTATGTTACTATTTAATATAAGTTAAAATTGTAACCTGTAGTGTATGCCATAATAAATAAATAAATTTATTGCATACCATAATGAGAAAAAATATGGGGAACATAAAATAAAAAAAAAACTCATGCATGTCAGTGCTTGTTTGTGACGCGCCGAGTTTTCGTCCAATTTGCTAAATTTTTGATTTTTTTTATGTGATAGGTGGCAGACGAGCAGACGGATGACCTGATGGTAAGCCACTGCCGCCGCCCATGGACACCCGAGACACCAGTGAAGTCACAAGTGCGCTACCAACCTTTAAACCCCGCTTTCCCTCGGACTGGACATCCGGTACCCTCACTTACGCAGCGAAACAGCACAATGCTGCTTCACGCCGGTTTTCTGTGAGGTCGTGTGTTCTGTTACTTTGCATTAAGTTGAATGCCTCATGCATGTTAGTTTGGCCTATGACTCGCTGAGTTGCTGTTGAGTCTGCTACGTTATAGAATGCTGTGTGCGCTTCGCTACTTTCCATTTAGTATAGTGCCTTCTCATGCATGTTAGTGCTCGCCTGCGCCTTGTTAAGTTGACGCCAATTCTACATTTCTTTTTAATAGATCGATTATGGAGCACAAATGTGTGCACTAACACAAGTGCACTCTCTTATGAGGATTTTTTTGACGTGGGAGAGCCATGCTTCGACAAGAATGGGAATAACAGAAAACCGACGTGAAGCAGAACTGTGCTGTGTTTTGCTGTGTGAGTGAGGGTACCCGGGCGAAAGGGGGGCTAAAAGGTTGGCAGCGCACTTGTGACTCCACTGGTGTCGCGGGTGTCCATGTGTGGAGGCAATTATTTATTTATTTATTTTATTTGGTATACAAAACATATTACAATCTAATAAGAATAATTTATACAATACATTCGACAAGTCCCTGATTGCAATACAAAAACATGTATACACAGACAGAAAATCAATCGAAAGCTAACAGTTATGTACAATAAAATTAAAAATTAAAATTAAACTAAAATTAACTTAAAACTAAAATCCCCTCACATGCAAAGAAGACAAAGAGGAGGGATAGTGTCTTAAAAGGCACTACAGATGCATTGCAAAACAGACCTCTTGAACTGATGTAGGTTTTACCGGTAGAGATCCAATTCCTCATGTTTATCAACCATCTCGTTATAGGTACGACACATCCTGACGATTGGATTATAAAAAGAGGTGTTGTTAGTGTAAACTTGTAGTGCGAAAGGCTTAGGGTTTACCATCAGGTGATTCGTCTGCTCGTCTGCTACCTATCACATAAAAATATATATACATTTTGGTAGTTCAACTCAATTTTATTGTTATGTTGTCACAGTGTACAAAGTTGTCCCCTCCCTAGCAACATCTCTATACGCGAGTTACAAGCTCGGCTCGGTTTTTACGACGCATGGAGTCGGTAAGTTTAATTGGTTCGGAACATTGTCGCAGAAGGGTTGGATCGAGGCAGAACTTTGAGGCAAAGTAAATGGCCATGTACAACAGTAACATGTTGTGTGGTTAGTTAAGTAGGTCGCCAAAGAGATTATAACGGGGTTATGGAAACTGAACTGAGAAGCAGAAGGGCACAGAAATTTACGGCGAGTTGTAATTGTGCCCTTTGAGCCATTGATGGTGGTTACTTAACGCAACCACAAGCTGCAGACCCATAATAATCTCATATATTTTTCCTGGCACACGAGTTATTAGAATAGAATAGAATTATCTGTGCCACTGAGTAGATAAAAAAAACTTGTTATATGAAGAAGACGAAGATAAGAATTTTGACCGTGGGAGAGCGCTTCGGCATGAATGGGCCTGCTTGACCGGAGTGATACCACGGCCACACAGAAAACTGGCGTGAAGCAGCACTGTGCTGTGTTTCGCTGCGTGAGTGAGGGTACCAGAGGCCCGATCCAGGGGAAGGGGGCTTAAAGATTGGCAGCGCACTTGTGACTTGGTGTCGCGGGTGTCCATGGGCGGCGGCAATCACTTACCATCAGGTGATCCGTCTGCTCGTCTGCCACCTATCACATAAAAAAATCGTTTATTCCTTTAAAATATGGTGTTACAGAAATGGTGTTATAGAACATAACACATCGGTCTGCATATTCTGCCATTACAGGCGTAGGAATGTCATTAATTAGTTAATTATCATTTAAATGTGGCCACTGCTAGTGATCTCGTTATATGGTTGCCACTTATGTTCCGTTATATAGCCGCTACTTATATTCCTATTATGTGGCCTCAAGAAGGGCCACATAATATGACTACAAATCTTGTAATAAATAATAAATAAATACAATTTTTATTGGCTTTAACAATGAAGCAATCTTAAACTATAAGTACGTCAGTGTTCCCTTATAAGCTCTAAATAGCCTGTGTCAGGGTACACTGCTCTTCCATTCTGAGAATCTTTTACTATTTGCTTTTTTTTTAACAGAAGAATCAAAAATAATATAGGTACATTACTACTTCATATTTGCAAAACAGTAAACATAGGTAGATGGTAAGTAAGTACAAAATATTGATAAAATACATAGTATTCCAATTATAAATTATCACTATAGTTGTGTGGCCCCACTTGTGGTCTCGTTGTATGGTCTCCACTAGTGGACTCGTTATGTAGTCGCAACTAGTAGCTCAGAGTGCGCTCTCTGCGCCCATGTATGGGACAGTAGGTAATGATGTGTAGTTAGTGGGTCAAAGATATTATATGAAGCTTGTATGAAAGGGGAGAATACATAAATGTACTGCAGAGCAGAAGACTTAGATTTAAATTTATAGTTCGGCCAAGGTGTTCCCTGCTCTATTGACTGAGATGACTAAGCCATTATTTAGTCGCCTTTTTTTTTTTTTGTTTTCCCGGGAGAAATGCATTACGCAGACCCTGCCGCCGGGGGGCGACAGGGTACTGTGGGACTCACCCTCCGGGCCGCTTCTTCTAACAAGAAGCGGCCTGAGGGCATACCCACTAAAACTCCCGGGGCTCAACCACCCGTGGGTATAGAATGGGGTCACGGGAACTGCACTAGGCTATTCCCCGCAACCCCACTCCCCCACAGGCCCCTACACGGGGTGTGCGGCCACGCCCCTCCTCAGACTAGGAGGAGGGGGGAGCGGTGGAGGTGCCAATAGCAGTGCCGGCACAGGGACCCCCGTCCCTGTTGCCGGCTGGCCACCTCCACGGAGAGGACGAAGAGTTCTCCGCCGAACTCGTCCTCTCCTTGCTCGAAGCGGGCCTGCGAGGGGGTTAATCTCGCGCTCCCGCTCCGCCGCCTCCTTCTGCGCCACCACTTCTTCACAGAAGTGGGCGAAGGCCGACCATGCCCCCTCATTATCCAGCATAGCTTCAACTATGCTGTGCAATGAGAGGTCATGTCCGACCTCCGCGACCAGCGCGGACCGCTGTTGGTCGAAGGACGGGCACACCACCAACGTGTGATGTGCCGAGTCCTCCGCAGCGCCGCACTGGTGGCACGAAGGAGTGTCCTCCCGTTGAATGCGGTGCAGGTAGTTACCGAAGCAACCATGCCCGGTAAGTACCTGCACCGTCCGGAAGGACAAAAACCCGTGGGGGCGCTCGAGCCACCGGTCCAAGACCGGGGCGAGCGCCGCGAGCGTGGGACGGCCGTACCTCTCCACTTGGAGAGAGGCCGTCCATGCCTCTACCATTTGCTGGCGACCCTCCTTCCTTATTGCCTCCCTTTCTCGGGGGCAGAGGGGATCGCCAGCCGCTCGCTTGGCCGCCGTCTTTTCGTAGACGGCGGCCAGCACTCCAGCCTCCAACTCCCATGGCGGGGTGGAGGCGAGTGCGCAGGCCGCAGAGAAACCTACCGTCCGGTAGGCTCTCGCGACCCGCTGGGTAATGGCCCTTTGCGGCCTCCTTAGGAGGGCCGCATTGCCCTTCTTCTTCAGGGCCCCAATCCAGATCGGGGCCCCGTAGAGGGCCATGGAGCGGAGGATGCCGGCATATAGCCGCCGACACCTCTCTCCAGGCCCTCCCAGATTCGGCAGCAGCCACGAAAGGTGGTCTGCCGCCTTTAGGACCCGCGCTGACACCCCCCTAAAGTGGGGGCCAAAGTGCCAGCGCGGATCCAGTGTGAGGCCGAGATATTTCATCTCGGCCCCCACGGGATGTCCACCCCGACGCGGATGGCTGCGCCGGGGGGTGGTCGGCTCTCCCGAGGCCCAGGAAAATAAAGGGCCTCGGTTTTGGCCAGGGCTACGTTTAGCCCCAGCCGGCCGATTCGGCTGACGACCAGATCGCCGCCGACCGATGCAAGGCGCGCTGCATCCCGGAAGGACTTCCCCCGGCCGGTGACTAGGGTGCCATCTGCATAACAGATGACACCCATGCCCGGGAGAAGCGCGCCTCGCAACACCCAGTCATATCCGATGTTCCAGAGCAGGGGCCCCAAAACGGAACCCCTGTGGAACACCGGATACGACCTGACGCCGCTGGACAGAACCAGCGGCGTCAACAAACGCCACGGACCGGTCGGCGAGATAGTCGCCGACCAGCCCTATCAGGTATGGAGGCACCCGGAAATACCGGAGTGCCTCCATAATAACTGCATGGGGGAGGGAGTTGAAGGCATTCTTGATGTCCAGTGAGACTGCCAACAACCCCTCCCCCCTGCTCGACGCTCCCTCGCAGAGGGAGCGGAGCCGGGACAGGGCGTCAATCGTTGATCGACCCGCTCTGAACCCGTGCTGGGCCTCACTGAGGTTGGGCCCAGTCTCCTCGAGGTGCTGGACGAGGCGGGAAGTGATGATCTTCTCGAAGATCTTCCCCACCTCGTCCAGCAGCACGATCGGCCTATAGGCCGACGGGTCGTCGGCCGGCCGTCCTTCTTTCCGAAGGAGGACCAGCAGGCCCTCCTTCCAGATCCGGGGGAACCTCTCTGACCGGAAACACCGGTCAAAGTGGCCCCGGATCCTCTCCTCCATCTGCCCGAGGCAGATGGAGAGGATGCGGGCCGGGACTCCATCCGGCCCGGGGTATTTAGTCGCCTTGGTCAACAGGGCAGACTGCTTTGAGTGTGTGAGCGTATATTTTAAAGGATTTTCCTCACGGGTTAGGGACTTCCCTGCATGTATGGCGGCATCAATTATGTGACACGTGTCCTGGTACGTCGCACAGTACCTACAATATAAATATATTGAGGAACACTGTGTTACATTTGGTGTTCGGTTATAAACCATGTATTTTTAATTCGTGCTAGAAACATTGATAAAAACAATATGTATCCCCAAGGATAATAAGGTAAAAAATGATAATTAACTTCCCATTTAAATGGAAATGATAATTATTTTATTCATAACAAACAAATCCTTACGATAATAGCAATGGTGGTAATTCTTTTGAGTGCGGATTTTGAATGCGAAGGTACTTTGTTTTCATACATACCAAATTCGCCCTTATGTTGCTTACAGAAAACTTTTCGTAATCAAATGAATGGTCTGGAAAAGTTTCTAGTACCAGTAGGTAAGTAGCTAGGTGGGTAAGTCCAGTAGGTTCCAATATTAACAGTTGCATGCAAAGCTGTCGATAAAAAGTTTCTTTCAGGCCTGAAAAAATTTTAAACGGTTAAAAAGCATCCGGTATTATGAGTTTAAGAATCCCCATGACGATCACTAGGCCAAAACCTACAAACAAAACCTCTACCTATACAAACTTGACGTCATCAATCAATCGCCCAAAGGAGCTTATCTGGGACGACCAACGGGACCCCGTCCTGTGGGTCGGCCGAGATATCGCTGGAAGGACGACCTCAAATATGTGCATATTATTTCTACCATTAGCTCGACGGTGAGTCGAAACATCATGCGAAAATCCGCACGTCTCGGATAGTATCTCATAATTGTACAACCCGTGCGGATAAAGAATGGGATCAGAAATGGCGGCGCATCTATTCACTTCTCGCTCGCACACTATTCGCGTCTATACTCGCACCCCACGAGTGCGATATATATATATATAGGTAGAAATAATATGCACATATTTACAAGCATAATACAACAGCAACAGACAGTACAATAAGGCGGTCTTATCGCTTGTAGCGATTTCTTCCAGACAACCTTTGGGTAGAGGAAAGAAAATACAATATTTTTGAGATAACGATTTTGAACATGTAATCGTAATCCAGTTAGTGTTTTTCCTCTGTCTAAGGGTTATAAAGGTGAGAAAGCAGTTGCTTCATTGTAATTACCAAACTTTCTGAATTCTGGATCATAGTTCAAGCGTATCCTGGACTCCAAAGCGACAGTTACGCTAAGATGAGAAGGAAGAGGTTTATTGGCGGCGGAAGTCCCTATCATCAGGTGCTCCGCTGTTTCTCAAGCATAAAAAAACATACATTCCAAACGTTCTGTTTCGAATTACATTTATTTGAACGTCCTCCTTTTCCGAAGTGAAGTGACGCGGATTATTCCAACAGATATCCAGGGATTGTATCGTCGGCGCGAGGACGCCGGGTTCGGCTGCAAGGAGCAGCGCGAAAAACCCGATAATCCGATTGGTTCGTGCAGTAGAGACGCCAAACGGTAGCAAGCTGCAGGACAGAGGGGAATGTGACAATGGCAGACGTAAGCATGATCAAAGTTAATGTTGAATATCATAACGAGAACGAATATGAATAAACCGTTGGTCTTCTCAGCAATATGGGAATCTAGCTCAGCAATATGGGAAGACATTGTGACAAAACCTTCCTGAAAAGCAGGCAACGCATCAGTGACTCTATTCTCAGGCGACAGGACCACTTATCACCCGGAGATCTGCTTGATCGTTTATCTATTATATTTATGTTCGCGGCGGCGCGAGTAGACTGTTTCTTTGCCACGTCCCTCATGCGCAGGATCAGAGCTAGCTCCAATTCCCTCCTGAAGATGATTGCAGACCGTGTGTCTATCTGCTCCAATGTGGCGCATTGCAGACGAAATAGATTACCAAGAATGTTACAAACCAAATATGAGTTATGGACTTGAAATAAACAATTATCACTACCAATAAAAGTAAGCACCAATTAAGCAGTCCACGACTATGGTATCAACTTTTTATTGGGTATCTAGTGTGGTTACTAAAGCAGCTGTTTCCTGAACGTCTGGGCGTTTCGCGGCCGTTACAGCCAGCACAAAGTTTCTTCGGTTCCTTTGCCTATGGCAGTCAAGTCTTATCAAATCTGAATTTAAGATCGGGCACAAATTGTTTAAACTTGCAATTGTTAACCTCTGGTGGTGCAGGTGTTCCTGGGCGGCGGTATTCACTTACCATCAGGTGATCCGTCTGCTCGTCCGCCCCCTATCCCATAAAAAAAACTTGTTGCACCTGGATAGAGACGCCCATGTTCAAGTGGTGTTAGTGATTTAGCGCTTCCTAATCGCGCCCCGTAAAGCCCATGAGCTGAAAAAGCCGAGTCCAGGGACTATCTTAAGTCTTAGGACTGTCTCGTAATTTTAAAGACGCAAGGTTTTCCTCTCTGTTTGGCTGCAAGTGGCGGCACTATTTCAGTATTTCCTGAGCGTCTAACAGTTAAGATGTCAATACAGAGCTAGCACGGACTAGTATAACTTTAGGAATCCAAGGTTGTCCCGTCATTTTCAAGATGCAAGGTTTCTCTCCCCGTTTGGCTGCAAGTGGCGGCACTATTGCAGCATTTCCTGAGCGTCTCGCGGCCATTACAGTCCGCGCCGAGGAGCGCCGGTTAATTGGGAACAATCGGAACTCTGTTAGTGGACTTCTTCGCTGCTTCCTGTTGTGATTTCATTGGAGCTTTGATGAAATTTTGGATCTGAGTTTGTAAAGCAATATTTTAGGAGATTGTTATTCCAAGAGGGGTAGAACAGTTATGAAACGTTTACAACTTTGCCTTATTTTCTTTTTTAGCCATTTCAAATGTCTAATTTACTTGAGTTTTAACTTCATATACAGTCATGAGCTTTAATTTGACACCCAACCAAGGTTGAATATCGTGTTGCAAACTTACGCTATTAAGAGCTAATATTTTAACGTATTAAAGTCATAATATTTGCCATCGACAACTTTACTTTTCTACTGCCCCTAGAAAAGTAATATTGTCGATGGCAAATATTATGACTACCATGCAAAAACGTCAACTTGAGCGAGGGCATACGATCGTCACCGATGTTTTCTGAGTAATTTTTACGTGGGTAATAACTTTCTGGCCCTGTGTCCTAGATATAAAATTGATATTCATACAATCCAGAGTCTTTTAGGCGGGGCGTGAAACGGCATCTCAGCAGGCCATTAGGGTGAGGATGGCAGACACAATGGGTACTTTGTTAGTTCTTCTGTGCCTGTCAGCCTCATTTTTGGATTTCACGGCCACTTACCATCAGGCGGAGTGAGGTCATCCTGTTTGGCCTTTCTATTAAAAAAAAAATCCTATATAGATATAAAGTAATATCGTTTTTATTCAAAGTTCTTGACTGACTCTAACACGAGTGCCATAACATTATGTTCTTAATTAGAAAACCGTAATGATGGGTTTTTCCAAAGAGGTTACCATTTCATGGGTCAATTAGATAAGACATTTTATGTCTTAACTCGACATCCAACATTATTGCATTAAAGTTTCGACCTTATTGCATTATGAATGTTCTAACGACATTTAACGGAAATGGGTCCCAAATCGAAGCTCGTGATTGTACTATAGCCATGCCACATGATGCGGTACGGTAGCGGTGCTTCTTCTGACCGATGCCACTCCGGCTTCCGACATACAAAAATGTATGCACGCGGCGTCGGATCCCACCAATTACTTTTGCACCGCATCGTGTAGCATAGGTCTTAGTGGTGCAGCTAGTTAGAGTCTTTATTCATCAGCTATACTCGAAACTGGAATTCAAGACCAAAAAAACTACGATAGATACGTCACTCTCAAATCTATCAATGTCAATTATGTCTGTGTCAAATCAAGTTTTCAGGTTTGGTCAACCTTTGTGTTGTATGCTTCTTTTCTTAGTATAGGCTGCTGGCACAATTCATGTTGAGGATTTTCTCAAAAAATAGATACTTAATTACATCTTTATTTTCAACTCAACCAACATTGACAAAATTTTATTGTAAAGAACTTAAACGCATTGAATTACCCATGAACACCCACGAAAGTGTGGCATACTATTAAGACAGTCGGTCACTACTGAGTCAGTCACTTGTATAATAACGTTTTCCATCACTCCAGTAATTAATTCGCCCAGTATTGCACATGTTTAAGATTTTAGGCGTTATTGAGCGAAATAACTCGTAAGGAAAATTGTCAAGTGATATTTTGACAAAGTGGGTAGTTCTGCCGAGACTACTATTGACGACATCGCAGGATTTAAGACTGTTGTTCGCGTGACAACTCATTCAACACACAATAGCAGTGTTAAAAATGATGTAATTCAAAGATTCTTAATATTAATATCACTTTGCGGCACCTCACTGCACGAAACAACAACATGTAAGTTCAAATGTTGTACCAAATGTTAATAATACCAGAAGTGACACAAGCGCATTACCAGCTTTTCTACCAAACATTACGGATGATTAAGTTTTTATTAAAGCGTCTTGTATTTATGTAAAAATAACTCAAAAGAATTACTTCCTTAAATTTTAGAATTAAATTAACCAATAAATAAATGACGTCAGCGTATGTTTTTAGAAAATAGGTATATACTATTGAAATATCATTTTATTGCAGTGGTAACATTGTAGTAACTTTTTTGGTCTTGAATTCCAGTTTCGGGTATAGAAGCTGAAAGCTCTATATATCTCACTTTCAAAGCTGGGGCTGCAGCTTCACATGATATTTTATACCCGTGGTCCATCACACATTATCTTCTTCGTAAATTACCATTTTCAAGTAAAACATTAGAACCCCTTGAGAATTTCCAAACCGATCAGTCTTATGCCGCTCTCATTAAATGGAATCCCGACGTATTAAATTACCAAAAAAGTGTGATTTACATTATTTAATTTAAATAACACACAGCATATAATTGTTTTTGCACTTGTTGTGGCTGGGCTTCATATTTCGCCCGCACATTATTGCACTCGTTAATGTAATTATCCTAAGTGTGCTCACAAAATTATATTATTTGAATGCAAAATAAAGTGAATAATGTGCACTTTGCGTGCAGGATAGCTCAAGGCTTGGGGGCGCTGGACTTGGGGGCTAACAACCTTTTTAATTGAAGCAGAATATAATGTCTCACTATATGATAATAACAATCGATTACGGCTACAGCAGCCAATCTCGACGATCAGCCACGTACGCAGGATATATTATAGTGCTCAAGTGTGTGCGCAAACACAAGTGCACTCTCTATTCCCTTACCTTTATACTCCGATGGGACACCAGTGTGACAAGACCAGACAGGGATTGGGCGCAGGACCAACGGCTTAACGTGCTTTCCGAGGCACGGGGGTGCATGACCGCCAACTTCCAGACTCCGGGCTGACACTAATCGTTTCTTACCAAAAACTTGGGTAAACATTTTTGGCCCGACTCTGGGATCGAACCCAGGACCTTTTGCGCAGCCTTTAAAGTGCGACCTACTAACCACTGCTCTACCGAGGCAGTCACTATAGCCTTATGCATGCAGTGAGAGCCTGGAAGAGGTGGCACTCGAACTGGCGGCCACGGTATGTGATCACCTACTCAGAACAACCGAATATCTATCCAGCCATGATAGTAACCAAAAGGAGTTCACGTTACTGCGATAGCATCACATCACGTTCGTTAACACCACTATACTAAGTAAAAAGCTTCTTTGGACTTCGTTTGAAGGATTCCATATGGTTAGATGGAGAAAACACATTTATATGGCAGCAGCGAGTTTAACTTCTTTGCTACATGTTACATACATGTCGCGGGTGTCCATGGGCGGCGTCAATTACTTACCATCAAGTGATCCGTCTGCTCGTCTGCCACCTATCACATAAGAAAAATGTTGCTGCTCGGCCCAATAAGCAGTATGATTTAGTTAGCCAACAGTAAGATATACTGTTTTGAAGAGCGCTGCTCCAGCAACCCTACAAAAGGTAACGCATTTGTGGTATGTATGGCATCGTAGCTCCCGAAAAATTGATCCAATTTTGATTTTATTTTTTTTTTGTTTCAAAGATGAATAAGGGAGGACTCCCTTAGCTATGATGGATAAAAATCGATCCAAGATGGCCGCTGTCACAAAGATATGGATAGTATGTTTTAACACAACTACCACAATATGGGTATCATATAACCTTTTATATGATACCCGTGTGGTCTCCGGCAGAGTAGAATAGGCCGCCTTCACTCTTACCGAGGTGTCGTAAAAGGCGACAAAGGTTAAGCTGCTGATATAATCATCAGCACCCAGAGAAGGAAAACTCTGCATTTATATCAAAACCCTCGCCAACCCGTCTGCCAAGCGTGGTGAGTATGGCAATTAACCCTCATGTGATTGAGGGAGGCCCGTGCCCCAGCACTCACAGCAGAGCTACAATACTCAAACCCTTCCTTGAATAGCGAAATATTTGTGACAAATTTCAAATCAAAGTTAGTCGCCGTCAGAAAATGACGAATAACCTGTTAGTTTTTGTCGTTATTTTTTCAAAATTCTTTACCTACAGGGCTCCCAACAATAGATTCAAAATAAATAACGCACTTATCCACTAAGCCACTATCGTTGTATTTATGCTGTGTCATCAGTACATAACATTTGCAGAATGCTACCAGTCAAAAATAATTTCTTACTATGTGGCAGACGATCAGTCGTATCACAAGTTAAGCTATTTCCGCAGCCTATGAGTATCCGCAACACCATTGGAGCAACAAGATCAGGGCTCCGGTACCCTCGCTCATTCGGCGAAACAGTGCAGATGCTATTTCATGCCTGTTTTCTGTGAAGCCGTGATGTATTACTCTTGTCAAAACGGTCTAAATTTCAAACACACATTAAAAATTATTTAATGGCAAAAGCCTATTATACAGTTGATGATTATTTAAATGACAAGAATTTGTGGAAATGATAAACTGTTCGCCTACACCAAGATATTGTAATGGATATATTTATTGTTGGACATGAAATCGACTTACTTATGCGAGTAATATAGTAAAAATAACATTATATTAAAATGTTTGGCGATTAAAAAGAGTAATTGGCGAGTTTCTTGCCGGATCTTCTCGTCAGAATCAACTTTCCGATTCCGGTGGTAGAATCACATTTAATATATTTATTAATTTCTTAGTTTATTGTATGTATCGACATATATGTGTAATTACATGTATATTATACTAACAAATAAATAGTTATAATTTCTAATGTATGACGATTTGAAAGTGCTGTATGTATACAAGCCTATGCAAATAAAGATATTTTGAATTGAATTGAATTTGCCTATTCATACCATGGCTCTCCACCGGTAAAAATATTACGATGCAAAACATCACAACTCCATTAAAGCAATATACAAGTATGAAAAGCAATTAGTGACTTGAAGCACGTTGGAGTGTCGCGACGTGACCGCGGGCCGCGCGTTCGAGTCCTGCCTCGCCTCGCCTCGAGGCCGGACAAAATTATAATTAGGAAAGTCCAGTCACGGCTATGCGAGGCTGGGAGTTAGTGTAAACATAGCTTAAGCGGCTTTGTTAACTAATTAAATTACTATATGGCTAGTGACGTAACATTATGCAGAAGTATACTAAAATAAGATTAATTATGGCACACCCCATGGGCGGCGGCAATTGCTTACCATGAGGTGATCCGTGTGCTCAACTGCCAAATATCACATAAAAAAACTGCTTTTACACTTGCTAGCTCGTGCGAGTTACTCGTAAGTCGTCCACACAGTGCGTTTTACTGCAGTACAGCTACTCGGCAGCCTGACTCGCACTACGTAACTCGTCTAGAGTTCTCGAGCGAGTAGAGCATTGTAAACACTTTTTTTTTGTTTTGTGAATTAACCTGAACCGTTTTTTACCAAATTTCGATGCGTGTTATTCATAAAATCTAACCTGAATCGCACCAGATGGAAAGCGACGATGAGGTCTAGTATGATACGCGTTTACCTAAAAGATGCCTGTTCACTCTTGCCTTAAATGTCCATTATAATTGTTATAAATAATTTTATTTTATTAACTAAAATGCAGAACTAATTTTCATTTAAAAAACTTGCTTGTGAAAAATCTAAATATATTTTATTTTAAATATGCTAGCTGTTATTATGCAAATGCCTTTTAGTCTCGATTTGCAGTTAATTTAATTATTTTTCAAAATACGAAATCCTATAAAATTATCAATAAATATTTCAAAGTAGGAATTAAGATTTTCCAATTAATTTTGGAGATTCCGCCTCTATGCGTATCCACTGAAAGCACCAGTTTATGCACAAATATAATAACCTCAAATAATCGCTCGTTTGCCTAAATATAATTAGCACCTCAAAGCCTTTGAAAGTGAGTAATTACTTTTTATAAATCTTTTAGTGCCTTTGCCGCCGCTCATAAATCAATTTCTTCGCTTGATTCGCTTTTGTAGTCGGGTTTGAATGCTTTATGGAAAGCAAAAGAATTTTAATTCAGAGTGCAAACTATTGTGACAATTTTTGTGCCTTTAATTATTTTAAGTGTGGGCCGTCACTTAAACGGTCTGGCAACTGAAAGCTTTCTTTAACAAAGTCACACGAATACTATACGAATTCAATCGTATGATGCGGTCTTATAATGACAGTTTCCACTCAAAAGATATTGATATATTTGTTAATAATATGAATAATTAAAAAAACTGTTATTGAAAAGTTGTCATTGTAAGATCGCTATACCGTTCTACTCTAACATTTAATTATTATTCTTTTGTTTTTGTGCCCAAATTATACACCTAAATACCTACCGAATCTTTTTCTTCTTATTATATTTTGCTCTCTTTGTAATATTATTAGTTATATTTTTGAGCAGCTTGCGACAACTTTTAGTAACATATGGATAGCGTCGTGGACTACAATATTAGTAAGTAGTTTAAGTATGTACTGTCTCAGATGAACATGTATTTTGCTGTTTGCTATTCCTAATAAATAAAGTAAAAGTTAATCGACCGGTGCTTGTTATCACATAATATTTGGTACTGCCTCTCTAGATTATACTATATTGACTGCCACGGTTGTGCGCCGCACTTAAAGCCCGAAGTCTGAATATGACTGGTAAAAGACCGCCGCGGAAAGCACGTTAAGCCATTGGTCTTGCGCCCGATCACTCTCTGGTCGTGTCACACTGGTGTCCCATCGGATTATGACAGCAAGGTAATAACGAGTGCACTTGTGTTTGCGCACACACTTGATCACAATAATATATCCTGCGTAAGTAGCTAGTCGTTGAGATTGGCCGCCTTAGCCGAAATCGGCGTCGATGGCTGATCGCTTAGATCTGGCGCTATAACCGAAATATCAGGAGGACATTATTTAAACTATTTTAGTTTTAACTCCAATTTATTATAATAACCTAGTTGACGATATAAAATGATTAGGGCCAGTGAATATGCAATCAACCCGAATAAATCATCATTATTTATTTGTTAATTTGTCCGTCCCCGCAAAACAAATAGGCCGGTCGCAATCATTAAGCAATTAATTTGCTTGTTCTTTTATTTGCGCTCGCGCCGTCAAATGATCAATTGGAGCGATATGAATTTGCTTAATTTTTCGCGTTTTATATGCAAATCGACGATAACGAACGGCACAAATCAACCCGCGGAAACGAACACACACACACATGCTAGATTACACGTGAGCACAGCGTATTGTATGTGTGAACAAGTATATCCCTTTAACCAGTTTGCTGTACGACTTTTTTAAATTAATTGGTGTTTTTTTAGTCCCCATAGAAAATTACCATGATGATGGTAAGCTATTGCCGCCGCCTATGGACAACTGTGACACCAGTGGAGTCACAATTGCGCTGCCAACCTTTAAACCCCCCTTCCCCTGGATTGGGCTTCCGGTATCCTCACTCACGCACCGAAACACAGCACAGTGCTGCTTCAAGCTGGTTTTCTGTAAGGCCGTGGTATCACTCCGGTCGAGCCGGCCCATTCATGGTGAAGCGTGGCTCTCCCACGGCCAAATCCCGTGCGTGACTGACTTTGTATGAAAAAAAAAACTTTTTTATGCGAATTGGTAAGTCCTGGAACAAATGTTGTTCAGAATGGTTCTTCAAACACATGGTTAAAAGGATTTAAATGGTATACACCAGATACATCCTGTATATAGTGTATTATCTAGTGTGACGTGGAGTTACTGACTTTAGAATAATAACCTATAGAAATCGTGTCCGCGCGCTAATGTCAAAGCTTCATATTTGGAGCCAGATATGGCTCCAAACGCCCGACCGCTCCGTAGTCAAATGTCAAAGCAACCCGAACGCGTCTCTCGAAAATAAATTAATTATGACGGTTTGTTAAGTTAAATTGTGCCACAACTCATCTGAAAAACATAAAAATATTAATAACATCACTTTCCACAGGCAAGTTTTCAATATTTTATTGTTTAATGTAATTATTTAAGCGAAAATAAAAACGTTTTGTTTCCATGATCAGTATTACTCGATTATTTTTCCATTTTTACTGACTGATATGTTTGTATGATTTAATAATACATTATACTGACTTATTTGACTGACCGGATGGCGCAATTGGTAGTGACCCTGCCTCTTACGCCAAAGGTCGTGGTTTCGATTCCCACCCTGGACAAACATTCGTGCGATGAACACTTGTGTTTGTTCGGTGTCTGGGTGTAATATATGTATTTAAGTATATATTTGTGTTCCTCTGTTGTCTGATATCTGTAACACAAGTGATTAAGCTACTTAGTACGGAATCAGGTCAACGTATGAGATGTTGTGAGAATTATTATTATTATTATATTAGTCATAGTCATAGTTTTTATTGCTTTCATGTTGTTCACAATAAATCTCAAACTAATTACAAGTTCTGAACATGAACCCCGCAGGGGCACTGCAATGTTAATACATATAGAATTTATTATACTATTAATTGTACTATTAAGTTTCTGTAATGCCTAGATTTTAAGTTGTGTTTTTTTTTTGTGCAATAAAGTATATCTATCTATTATATCATAAAAAATTTCAACTTGAAAGTTGAGAAGTATGAAAATACTTTTCTCAAAAACAAATAACTATATCCCGCGGCGGCCAAATAATTTCTCCGCTTTCGGGGAAACTGCACCTCCACTGACAACATTAGTAATGTATATGTGTGCGAGTCACCGCGTGTTTTAGTTCTACCGCCAGAATTCGATATTCAGCTATGCTGCTAAGATGTGAAAGCCACGCTACGAATCTATGTGACCGTTTCCATCAATACTAAGCTATGTTGTACAAGGAATGGGCTATGTAGATGCGTAGCCGCGAGGCAAGCCTACTGACATTGTTGTATAACTTGCGACAATAGCACATAGCGATTCATAGCACGCATCTCTATACAAAATCCAAAGCTTAGTTTAAGCCATTCAGTTCCACCACTGTTATGCCATGTCAGCCATGTGGACCAATGGACATGATTGGTAGATCAAGAGTGTCTATGCAATTTAAATCCATTAAAGTAATTTATTCATTTCATATTAGAACCACTTTCTTGAGTCGGTTTCTCATGTCTGAGAATCGTGGTCAGCATTATGGCTGCATCAGGAGCGGATGACCTGCCCCACCGGTTTCTGTCTTTTTTATTTCCCCGGGGAACCCATCATGGCCGCCACCTTCCTACATGTAGGGAACAAGGTGGTGTGTGGGACTCAAACCCTAACTACAACCCCTGGGGTCCATCTCCGCGCAATAGCGGTCGGAAACCCCACAGCCGGGACTAAACTGTACCGCTAATCGCGCTCGCCGCTTCACCCCTACCTGGCGCAATACAGCCCTTCAACGCTGTACGACCTACCAGGACACCCAGTAATGTCATCCCCCGCGGAGTCGTATGCTGAGCAAGCCACTCCCCAGCAGTGGATACGCTCACGTACTCCGAAAGCCCGTTCAGTCGCCTCTTACGACAGGCCGGGAAAACCTTGGCAGTAATCTTAAACGCCCCTAGCCACAGGGCGTACCGGTTTCTGTCTAGCGCATCTCTTACAACTGCGCAGAACTAAGAGGACGACGAGTCTTTTAACTGATCGGTCCACCTTGTTGGTGAACGACTGCGCAATCTTCTGCCTTCGGTGTTCCCAACCACAATAAGTTTTTCTAGATTTCCTCCCTGCATTGTGTGACCGAAATATGCAAGTATGCGTTTTTGGCATATGTTTCACTGCCAATTTTTGGCCGGGCCAAGGCCCATCTAACTGAGGCCGACTTAGTCCTGCTCGGCCGACTGGCTTCCTTCGAGGCTGCTGACCTCGTCCGTAATTCGTGGACAGTCTAGCCTCAATGTTGAGCTGGGTCAGGATGGATACATATTTAAATATTTCTGCCATAAACTCGGTGGCAAGGGAAAACAACGTGTGGAAACCTGCTCGTTTCGAAGAGTTTCTGAAACATGTGACCACGATTCAGTTGGTCTGAGGGGTAATTCTCGTGGACCTTGACATTGAAGTCGAAATTTGAGATTTCATACATTCGTCTATACAAATCTCTAAGTCGACTTCAATGTCGAGTCTACGAGAATTTCCCCCCAGGTTCCGCTTGTTAAAGGATCGCGAAGGTCAGACGGCAGTCGCTACATTGTAATTAGTATATACCATGTTACAATAAAATATATGACTATGCATAAGCACCAAACTCTCCAAATCCTGGATAAATAAAATATATATTTCACAACATCACATACATTGATCTGACACCGAGATAAGTAGCACCTGTGTTACGGATATCAGAACGAACAGGGGAATTACAAAATTTTTCATTTGTAAATACATACTTATAATGCATAGAAGAAACACCCAGACTAATACAAATAGACATGTTCATGCACACATAAGTTTGTACCATGCGGGGATCGAACCCGCAACCCTTGCACCAGATGCATCATTCACTACCACTGATCCAATCGAGTCGTCAAAGTCAATGAATCATGGTAGGCTCCAAACCGACAGCTTTGGCAACTCAACCGGCAATTAGACCCAAAAATGAGGATTTCACGTTCAAACGTTTTTGGTTTTGCTCCTGCTTAATCTTTTTACAGTGATGCAACCGCTCCCCGGAGGATTACTGCTGAGTTACCCAGTGCACCAACGAAATTATTTCAAACCCGCTAACATTTCAATACCAGTTTTAATATAACATCAGATCGCCCGGGACGAAATTAAAACCGTACCAGCCGCACTCAAATCCGTTTAGCGCTCTTAACGGTATACAACTGGCGCGCAGTTCGCTCGCTCCCCCACAATATCATATTTACTATTTTCATCTCAGCTTTGAATTACTCCTCGTTTTCCGCTGCGAGTCCCCCTTTGAGTCGTCTTCTTCTAAATTCTGAACTGGGTCTTGTGAAGTTTAAATGAAATTCAAACGGGCTGTGGCCGGATCCAGGATGTTTTTTGTTATTCTTATGAACTTGTCGCGGTGCTTAAATGAATTAGGTACTTGGGCGAATGGAGTTTAGTTGGATTTAATATCGTCCCGACGTTGATGCTTCGCCGCAACTCGCTTGTGAATATCTTAAAATTATTTATGTAACCCTTCTCGATATATTTGCTATCCTTTATTAGCATTTGCTACAGTATCTTTAGCTCGTGTATGAATTCAAACGCTTAACACAGATTTTTTTACCTAGGTTAATACTCAAGAACTGCTGAAGTGATTTTAATCAGCTCAAATTTGCTATATTCAACCTTAAAACGAGGTAGTGACTTCTTTTCATAGGCCAAAAGTCGTATTAGGGTGGGGATCCCTGGACTTGACAAACAATATGTGATGAACGATGTAAATAAGTAATTAACTAGTAATATTTATTTATTTATTATATTCAGGGGCGGGTTCGTTGTAAGCCACATGTTCTGGAATTCTTTGGTTAGTGGAGGACTTGACGAGCTGTTTCCATGCCTTTCTATTGCCCGTTTGTCGGAGCGCTTCCACTATAGTCAGTCAGACCAACGGGTTGGTAATTGATCGACCTCGTAGTCTCCTTCTAGATGGAGGGAGGGTGGATACTCTGCCAACCACAGTCAGCTTGTCTAGACTTCCTGGTTGTCTCCGAGTTATGTGGCCTAAGGATTTGTTGATAACACAGTGTGGTCTCTGGTACCCTTATTCAATCGCCTCTGCTTCTGCTTTACGCCATATATTTGTTCTAGCTTTGTTGTCTGTTATCCGTAAGTTACATATTACGGAAACAGGTATGGGATGTATATTCATACATCCCATACATATTTATGTTTCGAATAGCAGAATACTAATAAATTACTGAAAATAATGACGCCCTGTTGGTCTAGTGGTTTAGTACCGGGCCTTGATCTCGGGGTCCTGGATTCGATTCCTGGGTCGAGCAAAAAGTGTGTTTCGAATTTTTCGGACATAGCTCGGGTTTGTGATCACCAATCCGAATTTGGCAAGCGTGGTGATTAAGCCTAATCCCATCATAGTAGCGATGACTTGATTTCTATGATGGAGGTCTTTGCCCTGCAGTGGGATGGTTATAGGCTGATAGTTTACTGAAAATAAAAACAAGAAAATTAATAAAAATGTGAGACGAAGTTTTCCGGAGGTCGCTAGCAATGTATACCTAATAAAAAGAAAAATTGCGTAGGTAATCTAATAATACCTCTCTTCATAACACTTAATCCGACCCACCTGCCTCGCGATAAATAACTAACCTGCACAAAATAATTTTATCGCTTACATTTTCAAAGTAAACTAACGTTGTTGAAACTAGGGATTACCAGCAAAATTATAGCGGAATACGAGCAGCGTGGGAGTCGAGAAAATAAAAACAACCCCACGGCGGAACAATGTTGCCAGTGGCTCAAGATACCGCTTCTTAGACGTATTCTCTGCCGTGCCTGGAGATTAAATTACTGATTTTTTTTCTATTGAATAGTAGGCTAACGCTTGGCCACAATCTCACCTGATGGAAAGTGACGGTGAGGTCTAGGATGTAACACGATTGCCTAGAAGATTCCTGTTCTCTTTTGCCTTAAAGATGTCCAGATTGTAGTAGTCCGGAAAAATAGACCTTGGCAAGGAGTTCCATTCCTTAGCTGTCCGTTTTGTAAACTTGGTAGCAAATCGCTTCGTGCGGATTAGGGGTAACCCAACAACGTATGGATGAAACCCCTCGTCGCGTCTTGTTGTCCGGTGGTGAAATGGGCTATGGGGGATAAAATTATGCAGAGCCTCCGCACACTCTCCGAAATGAATCCGGTAGAAGACTGAGAGACTTGCCACACGTCTGCGGTGGTCAAGGCTCTGCAAGCCATCGACAAGTGTTTGCGCAGACACAAGTGCAGTCTCTATTTCCTTACCCTCATATTTTAACTTAACGTGCTTTTTTTTTCAATGCGAATAATAGTCGGACATGCATGCGGCCCATCTGATGGTAAACGGTAACCGCTGCTCAAAGACATTGACATATATTGCCGGAGCACAGTCAAGCCGCTGCCTACCGTGAAAGAAGAACTCTTCTCAAACCGCTTACCGAGCCACGGGGATACAAGACCGTCAACTTCCGGAATTCGGGCTGACACTGAGAATTTTCTTTTAGATAAACTAAGGTACTTTTCAGGTATTCAGGTAATTTTGGTCCCTCCTGGGGGTCGAACCCGGGACCTCAAGCGCAACCGTAATATTTATTTATTCAGTCTATCTGTCGCTTTAAAGTGCCAACTACCCACTGCGTCATCGCGGCCTGTTGACCTACAAAGAACCTGACTTTACGACAGATTAGGAGTTTTTCTCCCTTTCACACACGCTGTGTATCTCTTTTCTTTGAATGCGACAAGTATATTAATGACGACCCATTTGGATCAGTGGTTGTAAACGCTGCCTCTGGTGCAAGGGTTGCGGGTTCGATCCCCACACAGCACAAACATTTGTGTGCATGAACATTTTTGTTTCTATTGGTTTTGGTGTTTTCTGTGTATTATAAGTAGGAAAAGTATTAAATGTTTATATTTGTAAGTCTGATCTGACATCCGTAACACAGGTGTTTCCACCTATCTCTGAGTCAGATCAATGTATGTAATGTTGTGAAATATTTATTTATTATATTCAGGGGCGGGTTCTTTGTAAGTCACATGTTCTGGAATGCTTTGGTTTTTGGAGGACTTGACGAGCTGCTTCCACATCTTCCTATAGCCCGTTTGTCGGAGCGCTTCCACTATAGTCAGTCAGACCTACGGGTTGGTGATTGATCGACCTCGTAGTCTCCTTCTGGATGGAGGGAGGGTGGATACTCTGCCAACCATAGTCAACTTGTCTAGACTTCCTGGTAGCTAAGGATCTGTTAATGACACAGTGTGGTCTCTGTTACCCTTATTCACTCGGCGATACACCGCGCAGGCTTTGCTTTATCTGTAAGGTCTTGGTATCACTTCAGTCGAGCCAGCCCATTCATGCCGAAGGGAGGTTAGATAGACTTTTTTGACGTTGTAAATATATAACATATTATTATTTATTACTTAAATATATCTAACTATAAATACTACATAATACATAAATAGTAATAAACCTAATACTTTATTGTTCTTCCCCAGTTATGTGGACAATACGTGTTTTTTAATCATCCTACTTACTTCAAGGGAATAAAATCGAGAGATTATTCTGATGAAAACAAATTTTATTTCCCAACGAACATAGGGTAGGGATAATCTCAGAAAAAAAAAACCTTTCCATTCAAAAGTGATCAGCTGATTGGTGCAGTTTGTATGGAAAGGCGGTTTTCCTTGGAGAAAAATGAATGAATGAAAAAACACCTTACTCCCTCGTAAGACGGTTGAAAAGGCACGGTCACAGCTGGCAACACTACGGAGCACAGAAGCTTTTATTTAGTGGTAGCAATTAATGTCAGGTATTAACGCCAGACACCCTGGGCTTGACCTGCACCGTTATTAATTGCAGGTGAAACAACTTGTTTCTTTAATCTGGTGCAGGCTTAGTCTTCATTTGGTCAGCAATATACTGCAGCCACAGCTTCTAGGGAGGATTAATGTTTGTAGCACGCACTGGTAATATTAAAGATTTAGCATACCATCAATAAGTACTCAGCCATTCATCATCATCGTCAGCCCATTTAAGTCCCCACTGCTGGGGCACGGGCCTCCCTCAATCACATGAGGGGTAATTTCCATACTCACCACGCTTGGCAGACGGGTTGGCGAGGATTTTGATATAAATGCAGAGTTTTCCTTCTGTGGGTGCTAATGATCATGCCAGCAGCTTTACCTTAGTCGCCTTTTACGACACCTCGGTGAGAGTGAGGGTGGCCTATTCTACTCTGCCGGGGCCCACACGGCCTCAGCCATTATTAAATATTATTGTGATAGGTGGCAGACGAGCAAATGGATCACCTGATAGTGAGCAATTGCAACACTAGTGAAGTCACAAGTGCGCTACCAAACTTCTTATCCCCCTTCCCCCAAATTGGGCTACCGGTACTCTTGTCATCTCTCAAATAGTAAGATACGTTCTAGCTAATTAGTATCAGCGTTAACTTATAATTAATTTTTGGGCAGTAATACTTCATCATCATCATTTCAGACGTCCACTGCTGGACATAGGCCTCCCCCAATGATCTCTACACAGATCGGTCCTGTGCCGCCCGCATCCAATGGATTGCCGCGATCTTCACCAGATCATCGGTCCACCTTGTGGGGGGCCTGCCACGGCTGCGGCTTCCTGTACGTGGCCTCCATTCGAGGACCTTTCCGCCCCAATGGCCGTCTGTTCTCCTCGCTATGTGCCCTACCCATTGCCACTTGAGGCAAGCAAACATTTGGGCTATGTCTGTGACTTTAGTTCTCGTGCGGATCTCATCATTTCTGTCATTACAAACAATAGGAACAATGAAAATTTAAAACTAAAAAAAATGTATATCTGCGCCTGAACTAGATTAATAAATAGCCTGTATCTCAGGCGTCAGCGCTCATCCTTGTGTTACAATATTGTGCTAACAGTTAATTGTAATTTTGCTAATCAATCAAGAAAGCCCTATATATATGTCCCTAGCATGTACATATTGTAAATATTCAAGTTTGTCAAGCAACATCCATGGCTATTTAAAAAAGCTAGTGAAATATATCCTCGGAACACTAGAGATAGTAACAGACTTGCTCTAGAATTTCAACCAAGAACCTCTGTCTGCCAAAAAAAATGTTACTGTATGGGTGTTAAGGTGTACAGTAGAATCCCAGAACAATTCAAGTGTGGTCCTATTAATGTTATGACCAAAAAATTGCGTCAATGGCTGATATGCAAATGTTTTTATAATTTAAATGAATTTTTCAATATGTAATCAATTAATTTTAATTTTATCTCAATTTTGACATTATTGTATTATAACTAATTCATTCATATACTCTGAGGTTGACATAAATATGACATTTCTATTTACCTATTTTATCATTGTAGTTTAATTCAAATTGTAACTGTTAAATTATAATACGATATATGATTATGTAATGATTCAAATAATTTAAAATATTGCATGTTTATTCTATTAACAGAATAGCGAGCTTATATATATTAAGACACCTTATGTACTTACCTATTCTTTGCAAATAAAATACTTTGACTTGACTTGAAGTTTTTTAACATTTTGGGCAGTATGTTTCACAGAATGGCTGCGAATCTTGGCTTCCGATCTGTGTGGAGATCATAGCAGGGTAGGACCTAGCAGTGGACGTCTATTAGCTGAATTGATGATGATGATGAAGATTCGCAGGATGACTGGCTGAAGCTCGATGCTAGTAGTCAAACATTAAGAGTGATCATTAGGACAAGCCTATGTCCAGCAGTAGACTGTAACATGCTTATTAATGATGATGATAATGAAGAGTCCTTTTACTACCTTTTAGTCAAGATTGGTGCTCTTACTGCTTTTAAGTTACCTAAATCACCAAACAGCATGGCACTTAACTTATAACTTTACTAACCATTAGTATAAAAATATTTGTTATTATATGAGTGACGTCACGACGTTGTCAGTGTCAACACATATCTCTACTGCTCTGCTACATTAAATTCCAAAACAGTCGAAATCTTTCGCTAATTTACGTAAAATATCTGCATTCTAGTGGAGGGTGACAGTGCGCGGCTCTGTGATTGTTGGTGCGAGCTATCTTTAGATAATAGTGTAATTATCAAAGTTTTTCTGGTGAGACAAAATCCTCGTAAAATCAGTGCAAGGTAGTGTCTGAACCAGGAATAACAACCCACCGTCTAACGCCTTAACAACTCGTCGGAACACTGACACAACCCGGCGTAAACATAGGCATTTTTTCGCCACATCACCAAGGCGACCCATAGCTCAGTGCGCTGCGCTCATAGGCCCGTTCCTGCAATACTCGGAGGTCGACGGTTCGAATCCTCGTCACACATAAGAAAAGAAAAAACTATTATTTTATTTTTAATTATTTTTTAAACAAATTGGAATCATACCTAAGAACCTAGTACTATTACAAAATATTAAGAGAAAAAGTGGTGAAAAACAAGAAGAAAAAGAAATATGCCTAAGGTACAAAGATCGCCTGTGGCTAGCCAGCAGTGCTCGCCAGACAAAGAGCAATTGAGTAAGAGGCAGAAGAGAATGAAGCCTCTCGCCTCTCCACCTGCCGATGCGGCTGCAGCTGGAGCTGTGGCCGGAGTCCTAGAGGGAGATGTTAATGACATAGCGGGTGTGCTGCGCCGTGATCTCTCTGCGTGCGTGTCGGAGATACGCGAGCTCCGTCAAGAGATCGTGCAGCTGCGGGAAGCGCTCACGGCTGAGAGGACACGGCTGGATAGTATCGAGGAGAGGGTGGCCAAATTGGAGGAACGTCAGGCGACCGACGTACCTGGCAGGACAGCCGAGCTGGAGCGAACTATCACCCAGTTAAGGCTCGAACTTAATGACCGAGACCAGGAGGCACTCCTCTCTGACCTCGAAGTCGGGCAGCTGCCGGAAGAGAAGGGAGAGAACGTGATACACTCGGTGAAGGTACTCGCTGCGCAGCTGGGAGTTACACTGGAGGAGCGGGACGTGGTGTTCGCCGAGCGCGTGGGGGCGCCCCCCAGTGGCCAGGGCGAGGGCCGCGCGCGCCGCGTCGTGGTGCGGCTGGCGCGTCGCCATCTCCGCGACGAGTTGCTGCACGCCGCACGCGTACGTCGCACCGTCGCCAGCGCCGCAGGGGGGCGAATCTTCATCAATGAGCGACTGACCCGCCCAAATCGACAGCTGTTTCATAGGGTCCGCGAGGAGTGTCGAAAACTACAGTGGAGGTACTCCTGGACCAAGCGGGGCCGCATATTTGCTCGTCAAGAGGACGGCAAGCCAGCATTCCAGTTGCGATCTTGCGACGATCTGGTTCGCGTGTTTGGACCCCAGGCAATCTGACCCGGACTTCCCTGAAAACATTAGGATTACTGCATGTAATAGATATAAAATAGCATATATTTATACTATTTCTATAAATAAAAATATTCACCTCTTGCCAATGGAGTGGGTTACCACTCGGTTTTCAATGACACAGCATGTGAAATTATATGTCATCAAAGGGATAGGGGAAGGGACTATATTGTGCAATGAACTGAATTTGATTGGTTATGTAGATGTGATATTTTTTAAAAATACAAGTGCTTATATAATGCTATTTATAATTATAACTTATAATAACACACATACACACTTACACATACCAAATATGACTTATTATAACAATATCAATCTTAATCTATATTCAAAATTAAAATCAACAGACATTCTTATCATACACCTATTAAAATGTGGAATACACTTGTATGGACAGTCTGAAATATTTATCCACACTATAAACACATGTTGCCCACTACACTCACAAATACTAAATAAAAATATACACAAAACATATAAACTAAATATACACATAAACATGGTTCTAAAATTTAAACATAATAACAGGAAACTTCATTACAGACACAACACACTGAAATATATCTATGTATACAAAATATTTTACAGTTATGTGACTCAAGCAAACACAATATTCACAGATATGAATCGCACAGTATGGTCAATGGAAAAGATTCTCCTTACCGAGATACAAAATGGTTGGAAGAAATAATTTTAAAGTTGGGCTTTACAATGCGGGGTCCCTCGGCACTCGGCATGAGGAGTTTATGGTGGCTGCTCAGAGAATGAATGTTGACATCTTGGCAATCAATGAAACCTGGCTCAGGGCAGGTGAGGATGACAGGGCACCAAAATTGCCAGGGTATCAGCTAAGACACATACCCAGACCAGTCCAAATTAGAAGGGGACGTGGGGGGGGTGTAGGTTTTTATGTAAGAAGGGGTGTCAACGCCCGCACGCTCCCGCATCCTACAACATCATTGGTCGAGCAAATGTGGCTGAAGGTTCGTACTCACAACCAAGACATACTAGTAGGAACTGCCTATAGACCGCCATGGCAAGATGTAGATGAGTTCATGGATGCTATAGCAGATTCCATCGCCACCCTGGCAAGCTCTGATGGGATCATTTTTGTTGGCGACCTTAACATAAACATGTTAGAGCCTAGCAGCAGCAAAACAAAATTGCTTCAGGACTTTCTACACAGTGTCAACCTAATGCAGGTGGTCGATAAACCTACTCACTATACCAATCAGAGTAGCAGTCTGATTGATTTAATCTGCACTGATATCCGTGTCAATCAGGTAAGTGTAAAACACTCTCCAGATTTGGGAGGGCATGCCATGCTGATGGGAGACTTTAAAATAAAAAAAGAAAAACCATGTCCTCAAATAATAACATACAGACCCTTGAAAAACATTGTAGTGGATCAATTCGGTAGGGATTTGGACTCTGTTGACTGGCAGCACTTTTACAAACTACACAATGTCAATACATTGACAAGAACATTCACCACATGGATAGTATCCCTCTTTGACCTTCATGCCCCAACGAAAACCAGCAAATTCCGGCATCCTCCCCACCCCTGGGTGACCGACTGCATCAAGACAATGATGCAGACCAGAGACAGGTACCATGATCTATATAAACAGCATAAGACTGATGTATACAAGAACTGTTACAAGACCATGAGGCGGGCAGTGCTCGAGGCTATTGAGCAGGAAAAGAAACATTTCTTCTCCAAGCATGTCAATGCTAACATTAGTGACTCAAAAAAGTTGTGGAAAAACCTGGAGTCCACTTTAGTTCCTAATAAAAAAAATACAGCAGTGCTGCCACCTCATCTTAACAACCCAGACCAGATCAATGACCACTTTCTGAAAATACCTGGCGATGATTTTGTAACCATATCACAGCTGACATACTACGAACACCACAGGCACAGCACCGCCACATTTGATCTGCAGCCAGTCACTGAAGATATGGTCCTAAAGATCATACGAGGGCTCAAATCGAATGCTCAAGGGAATGACGGGGTCACTTTGGATATGCTGCTCCTAACCTTGCCACAGTCCCTGGGTGCTGTCACTAGGATAGTCAATCAGTCTATCATGGAGGGAATATTCCCTGACAGCTGGAAAGTGGCCGTTGTTAAGCCTCTGCCAAAAAGTAACTGTCCGTCTACAATGAGCGATCTCCGTCCGATTAGCTTGCTCCCATGCATTTCCAAAATCCTGGAAAAAGCCGTATGTGACCAGCTGACAACATACCTCGAAGAACATGACATGTTACCACAGCGGCAATCTGGGTTTCGCAAGGGACACGGAACCGCTACAGCTCTGGCGGACATAGTGGACAATCTTCTCACTGCACAGGACCGTGGTCAGCTAAGCATGCTGCTCCTACTTGACTTTTCACGCGCATTTGACTCAATAAATACCTCATTATTACTCGCAAAATTAACATACTACGGATTAGGATTAAACTCAATTAAATGGTTTCAAAGCTACCTTCATGGCAGGCAGCAGTATGTCGAACTGATGGGGGTAGATGGCGTCAAAGTGCAATCAGCACTACAATCTGTCACCCGCGGAGTACCACAGGGCTCCATACTGGGACCTATTTTATACATTTTATACAGTGCTGACATAATAGGCTGTATAGCGCACTGCGGTCACCATCTATATGCAGACGATTTACAGCTACATTTTTCTTTTAAGCCAGATGATTATGAGGCAGCAGTGACCAAGGTGAATGAGGATCTGTCAAGCATCACTCAGTGGTGTAGATCTAACTGCCTAATTCTTAACCCGAAAAAGTCCAAACTCCTCCTGATTGGCACTAAGGGTAGCAGGCAGAGACTAGATGGGAAGCCTTTGAATGTACGGATCAATGGCGAGGTGCTGGAGCGTGCTCATGAGGCCAGGAATCTGGGACTGATTGTAGACAGCAGTCTGAACTTTGAAAGCCATATTGCCGAGAGTTCTCGCAACTGTTTTTATAGGCTAAGAATGCTGTATAAAATGCGACCATATTTAAGCAATAGATTAAGAAAGTTACTGTGCGAATCCCTAATATTGTCCAAGCTTAATTATTGTGACACTGTGTATGGGCCATGCCTGCTGGGAAGGACTGCCAAGCTGATCCAAAGAGTTCAAAACGCCTGCACCAGGTTCTGTCTCGATATTCCTCCTCGCTCGCATGTTACACCTTTTTTAAATGATGCGAACATCATGAAAATGGAGGCAAGGAGGAGATTGCACCTGGCTACACTCATGTTTGGTGTTATAAAAAGTGGAAAACCTCAGTACCTGTTTGAAAAGCTAGCGTGGGCGCGCGATCACAGCAAATATCCGAGGCGGACGTGCACCAATGTTTTTAAAACTGAGAAACATCACACTGTTCGTTTCAGAGGCTCCTTCAGATACGCAGCCACGCGTGCATGGAATAATATACCGCCTCCGTTGCGTGACCTGAAAACAATATGCTCTTTTAGAATAAGGCTAAAACGACATCTAATAGACATACAAAAATCTTCACACTCACCTTCTGAATTTTCACGGCGCGCGACGGATTTGGCATACACGGCGTCCTGGCGTCGTTAACACGGCTAACGAGCCCTCCCCCTCAAGCAGTAGCATCGGTTAACGACCAACATCACACAAAGCCAGTCCATACGCACTACTCCATTGCCGTGCCACGTCGCGGCAGGCACGGGCAACGCCCATCCGGTAGCCAACGCCTATCTGCGATGTCGTCACGGCGGTTATGGCAAGGGAAATCCAGGACAAACTTCTCCATTTTGTTGTTCATACACCGACAAAAATATTCACAAACTAAGATGTGCATAATCATAATCACATAACTATATTGTTGCAATTCATTGTAATTAGCAGTGCACTTTTTGCACTTAATGTCAAATAAAACCATAGATTAGATCAAACTGTCATATATTTTTTTTTTCTCTCTCTTAATTGTTTTTTTTAATCATTTCGTCAATGTGTCAACATTGACGATATGAAACAATCGATGGCGCCACTGTCGCTTTTATAAATAAGTTATAATTCTATCTTCTTCCGTTCTATCTAGTAATTCTATCTCACATTATCATTTATTTATGTACATTAGTATTTATTTATTTATGGTTACACATTAACACGGTCGTCACTCACAACAGGTCCTGCCAGAATACCAGCGCTGCCGCGGCATTTCTGTCGTGGCAGCACCATGCTGAGGCCAGGACCTGATTGACCTCACACTTCACACACGCCTACTTATTTAGAATATTTTCATTATATAACTGTGTATTTACCTACCTATCGTCTGTTCTCGTACTCACCTTTGTCTGTAGTTTTAATGTGTCAACGTTACGTTATCTATGTTTACTAATGAATGTTCATTGTTAAATTATGTATTTATTGTGATGGTCAATAAAATGTTTCTTTCTTTCTTTCTTTCTTATTTTCGGGCTCAAGTTAAAAAAAAAAATTGTTCACTTTACAAAAGGTTGAGAGCCGTTCACACGAGAGTGTAGGGCCCTCGCAGCCGGTGGTTGCACTCTTGCGTGTTGGTGAGTTGTAAGCGCAGGGTGGTGCTTGTGCAATTGTCGAGTTATACTATTTATTTATTTAAGGAGAGCCAACAAAACATACATCATTACACGGTAGCAGGAAACACAAAAAGAAAAGTAGGAAAAGTCAGAAACAGACTCATCTCTTTCCAGCAAGAAAGTGACATCGTGTAAACCCATATGTTCCATTACAAAATGGGCAATGGAACATATAGCTCCACTGTTACAATTATAAGAACAACAATTTAAAGATTTACTCTTCTAATAATAAGGAAGACATATTTTATGCAATGCTGATTTGAATCTACGTTGTGAATACGACAAATCAATATCAATTTGAGATGACCGTATTAGTTTACTGAACTGTGATTGAACCCTATCAGCGGAAGAAAAATGGCCTAGTTCTGTCCTGAACCCTTTGTCCTTGAATGGCAGATATCTAGAGACGCGGGCTAGTTTATACGGTACATTGAAATTAACCTTGCTTAATAAATTGGTGCAATCAAAAAGATTATTAGCCAGTTTAAACCTAATATAATAATGTAATGTGACTATGCAATAAATGAATATGAATATGAATATGAATATGAATAAACAAAAACAAATGATCAGTTATACTACAGCGATTGCAATGGGCACGCGTAGCCCAGCGGTAGTTCTACAGGTGTCCGTGGCCCGCATTCCCGCAAATAACTATTCTAATGTTAGTGGCAATGTAAGTTTAAATCTTTAACTCATAAACTATTTAGTTCAGTAGGTATAACATTTTCACAAGGTCCTCAAAAGCGAGACATTCGTGCAGCTTCTTAGAGCGCTATCTCGCCCTCTACGGCTTCCCTCGCAACGGTTTACGTCCCGAGGGCCGTTACCTCCTCTCGAGTGATGAGCGCTTGTTCTCGCTCTAAAACGAGCTTTTGAAGTGACGGAATCAAGGTGAAAGCACTATTCGATTTTTTGGCCCTGATACTGAACAAAAAGGAAGCTGTACTGTACTTACATAGTTTCAGAATGGTTGAGATAATTATTCTAAACGTGTTTTTACACATCATGGCGGACAATCGTTTTGACGGCTAACCTGATGGTAGGTAATTACCGTCGCCCATGGACATATTATGTAACATATGAGGCATCACAGATTGCCGGCTCTTCAGGAAGGAATTAGCTCTTCTTGAAGATCACCAGGTCGTTTCCGTTCGGAAACACAATCGTTGGCAGCGCGTGGTAGGAAGTGGCGTGAGAAACACTCTGTGGTAAAATAAAATGTCTCCAGGTGATGTGGGTGTAATTTTTAAACGTGGGAGAGCCACGCTTTGGCATGAATGGGCTGGCTCGACCGGAGTGCCACGGACGGCCTCACAGAAAACCGGCGTGAAGCAGCACTGTGCTGTGTTTCTCTGCGTTAGTGAGTGTACCGGAGGCCCAACTCGGGGGAAAGGGGGGTTTAAAGGTCGCACACAAGTGCCGCGGGTATCCATGGGTGGCGGCAATCGCTTACTCTCAGGTGATCTGTCTGCTCGTCTGCCACTTATCACAAAAAAACACTTGGTCCAGTTGTCTGGTTGCCTCGTTAAGGAGTTGAAACGTTGCGAAGAACAGACTGCACTCCAGATCTCTATTACCTAAGCAGTTGTCGGTTCTGTGGCTGATAATTATGGCCAGCCCACTGCCAATTCGGCTTAACTACAGAACTTAATAGTATAATAATATGCAAACACAATCTCGGTGGTCTTATTGCTAATTATGTTCCTTTAATAATATCTGCTTTACTTTCTCACTTTCGATCGTGGGGGAGCCACACTTCGGCATGAATTGGCTGGATTGACGAGAGTAATCACGGCGTCACAGAAAACTGAGATGAAGCAGCGTCTGTGCTGTGTTTCGCTGCGTGAGTTAGGTACCGGATGCCCAATTCGAGGAAAAGGGAAGTTTAAAGGTTTGCAGCGCACTTGTGACTCCAAAGGTGTTGCGGGTGTCTATGAGCGGCGGCAATCGCTTACCATCAGGTGATCCGTCAGCTGATCTGCCACCTATCACATAAAAAAAACAAAAATGTGATATGTGTATCATATTTTTTCTGTTCTTTGATACCTAACTGACTTCAAATCAATCTAGAACTTATTCTATATAAACTTAAAAAATAATGGTATACAACAAATTATAAGAATTTATTACAGCAAATAACACACTTAAAAATTTCATCTAGTGTACAGGCGGTAAATATACCTACAATATTGATGAGACAACACTTACAAATTTTGTCGCGTTAGTAACGCGTTCAGTGGTCTAGTTGGTAGAACATTCACCCGGATTTTGGAAGGTGTGGGTTCGAGTCCCACCTGAACACGAGATAAAATTTCCAAGTGTGTTATTTATTTAAGAATAATTTGCAAAATATTGCTATAAAAATATCAACTATTTATTACTCATGCATAGAATACATCTTACACTGAAAAGTATTCTTTTGAAGACGCTCAAGTTTTACTCGCGTTGTCTAGGGAAATACCGCGTGTTTTATTTCACTGTCAGGCCACAAATCTTAGCGAATGCAGCTCTAAGTACTTTACACTTACGTACGAATTGAATGTATGACTTAGCAGCTGGCAGATATTCCAGCGAGCCGAGAGGATTGCTGCAAAAAGGCGTGTTTCTTTTTTGCGACGCTTGAACACTTAAAACACGTATTCGTGTACGCTAAGTGAAACATTCATCACGCGGAGACATAAATATTTATGACGAGAAAAAAGTGGATTCGCGAGCCGCGGGAGATGTAAATCAATCCACGACCTTGTCAGAGTGTTGGAAGTCTTTTCCATTGTTGCCGACTTATCTTTCTTTAAAAGTATTTTTTCTGCCTCGGGAGTGCAGTGCAGTGATGGGCGTTAAAAGTTATAATCATTAAATTAGCATGTTAAAATAAATTACCAATTGACTGGTTATTTTTACAAATATGTTATTAATAATAAAGTTGTTATTACTGGTTATATTTAACAAATATGTCATTCCTAATAAAATTGGTTATTTTCGACAAATATTTTATTCCTAATAAAGTTGTTATTTTTAACCTGGTGATCTTCAAGAAAAGAGCTTGTTCCTGCCCTAAGAGCAAGCAACGGATATGTGATGTGTGTCGCAGATGTTCATGGGATGGTAATCACTTACCATCAGGTGAGCCGTCAGCTTGTTTGTCTGCTATAATGTCAAAAAAACACACACAGTTGTTTAATATTTGTCCCGTACCTCGTCTACTTGATCGACCATTAAAAGTTATAACGAATAGCAATTACCATAACTGTTTTTTTTACATATAACTATTACGAGTAACATGCTAATCAGAAATAGCATAATGATCACAATACTAGTGCAGTGGCTAGTGGGTCACTCTTCAGAGCAATGGCTGCGCCTAATAATTATCTTGGCAATATTTTTAAGCTCCGACGAAAAACGACGGGGTGCTATAAGTTTGACGTGTCTGTGTGTATTTTTGTCTGTGGCATCATAGCTCACAAACGGATGAAAGAATTTTGATTTTGTTTTATTTTTGTTTGAAAGAAGACAGTCGGAAGTGTTTTTAGCTATGTTTGATAGAAATTAATTGAAT
The DNA here is from genome assembly GCA_019059595.1 of Marasmia exigua. NCBI lineage: Eukaryota > Metazoa > Arthropoda > Insecta > Lepidoptera > Crambidae > Marasmia > Marasmia exigua. The sequence continues at coordinate 16,296,050 of CM032467.1, read as the reverse complement.
ATGGCCGTCTCCACAAAATGTTGGATTAACATATTATACTATGAAAACTGCATAACATATTGTATGCTATTAGCAATAAGACCGCCTACATTGTATTAGTATAAAACCATAGACTAAGATCTGTAAATTTTGTGCAATAAAGTTTATCTATCTACCTATCTAGTGTAAATATGTCGACCCCAATGGAAAACACCACTGCGAAACGCAAGGACAAATTATTCATTACAATTTTTGGAGTAAGCAGAAGTTTTTATGGCTATGAATATTATCCAGGACTCCCAGTCTCCAAGTACAAACATACAGCCCTTATATATAAGTGGCCCTGCGCTGAACCCTATGTTTGTGCTAACGCGCCCTTAATGGTGTCGCCCATGGACACCCATGGGCGGCGGCTATCGCTTACCATCAGGTGGGCCGTATGCTCGTTTCCTACCAATCACATAAAAAAATATGGCTGGTTAGATAACTACAAGTATATAGGTATAAGATGCTGCTTTAGAGGTACATACTGTTTGCAGATTAAATTAGTTTAATATAAAGGCCAAATAGCAAGATAAGGAATGAGTATATTAGAGGAAGTATGAAAGTGGCCCCCATCATTGATAAATTGAAGGCAAATCGTCTTTCCTGGTATGGCCATGTAATGAGAAGAGGGGAAGAACATGTAACCAAATAAGTGATGAGTATTAATGTAAGTCGGTAGAGTAACAGAGGACGTCCGAAAAAGACATGGATGGATTGTGTGAAGAATGACATGATGGAAAAAAGGGGTGGATGATTTGATGACGAATGATAGGGACGTATGGAAAAGGAAAACATATTGTGCCGACCCCAGATAACCTGCGAAAGGGGCAGGAGGATGATGATGATAAAGGCAAAATAGCCTTTCTTAAAATTTATAGGTGACAGGAAACCAGACACATCAGCTGATGGTTAGCGGTTCCGGCCGATCATCTGTTGATATTGCAGACACCTGCCACACCGGTGAAGTGGATCTGTTTTTCCCAGATCATCATCATCATAATTTCAGCCAATAGACGCCTACTGCTGAACACAGGCCACCCTCAATGTTCTGCACACAGATCGGTTTTGTCCAATGGATTTCCGCGACCTTCACCAGATCGTCGGTCAGTGAGTTCGACCGCAATATTTTTAAAGCTAGATTGAAAAGCCTGTTTCTACGTTAACTCTATGTTATATGAATTCAAATAAATGAATAAACTCGCTTCATCGTAGGTTTCTACTCAATTCTAGGGTTTAGTGTAAAGCCAAAAGTGCGTTGCAAATGTTAAAATCTGTCTTCCCCTATAGTTGAGGAAAAGCCTACGATGGAGCTTACCCAGAAGCTATTCACTCAAGCTTAAAAAAAATGACTAAAAATTATTGAGATGTGTGAGCCAAACCAACAGATCAATAAAAATACAAAGTGAATTTATTGGTTCCTAAAACAAGAATACCCGGATAATATCCATCACCCGTGTATTGTTTGTAAAGAGCTACAACACATACGACATACAATGCAGAAAACACGCGAAATTCGCGACACGCCGCCATTCATGTGGAACACAAACGGAATCTATTGCTTTCGATCTATCTACGTGATTGTGTAAATAGATATAACCTATAGTCGAGTCGGTACGACATGTTACAACATAGATAGACACAGAAGTCCAGTTGGTTACATTGCGTGCTAAACAGGCACAGGCCTCACAATCATGTATGTGCGCACAGTGTCATGTATGTGCACACGTAACGTGATTTTTGCGTGGTTCGGGCTGAGACTGAGACATACATTTTTTTAAGACATAGGTGGCGGATGAGCAGACACCATGGTAGGATCACCTGATGGTAAGCGATTGGTACTTCGGTACTCTCACTCACGCAGCTAAACACAGCACAGTGCTGATTTCCACCGGTTTTTTGTGAGGTCGTGTCCTATATTTTCAGGTAATTTGGGTTGAATAAAAAAGCTTTTATTACAAGGCAAAGTTGAAGGAAAAGCAGCGCTCTACAGGTCATTGCGTTGGACCGACCAAGTAAAAACTGCGCTCATTAGTCCACTTCACGAAAACGCATTAGAAAAGCATTACTGCAGGAGGAATAGCGAAAAATTGTGAAGCAGACTACAAAGACAGATGTAACGGCCACGACTTCTCTGCCAACAGTGTGACGACAAAAAACAGGAATGAATTGAAACCCAAGAGCCTGTGTCAACAAGGATGTCAACCTGTTTGTAGGGTAAAGTAAAGTATCAGCCTATAAACAGTTCCACCGCAAGACAAAGGCCTCTATCATAGAACTAGAAGTCATCACTCCCCCTATCATAGAACCAATCTGCGTCAGTTACTAGATTTGTGATTGCATATAATGAGTGGCACAGACTGCTCGAACTTGACATTTTTCATGACCAAGCCAATTTATTAAAAAGAAAAAATTTAAAAATATAATGTACCTAACTATAATTTTTGTTAAGTACATTACTGTAACCTCTAAAATATCATGATGTGTAGAATATTCTCTTGCCTATTATATGTAATTATATTGTTGATGTGCCTAATAAATAAATTAATAAATCACTACTATCATGGGATTAGGTTTCATCACCACGCTTGCCTTATGCGGTTTGGTGATCATCACAAACCCTAGCCACAGCCTGAGCATATTTGAAACATTCGAAACATACCTTTTGCTCATCCTGGAAATTGAACCTATGATATCACGGCCCTAGACCAACAAAGCGGTTTGTAGGGCTGTATACGATAAAACTATTAATGCCAGTGAAAATTATCTCGTCTATTCAACTGTGCGTTACGACCTGCAAACCTTCAAGAAAAAAGCGTATTATTTTTTAAAAGGTCGGTAGCGCACTTGTGAATTCTCTGGTGTTGCAGACCATCAGATGATCCGTCTGCTCGTCTGCCCCCTATCCCATAAAAAAAAGTTAACTATTCATCCAACACGCTCGTCTGTTCGAATTTCAACAAGTTCTATGTTCGAAGAGGTCATCAAAGCATTGACTACGCGTTGAAAGTCTGCATGCGTCAAAGAGACTGGAAACGAAGTCGGTATTTAAACCCGCTGACCGTACGGATAACTCGATACACGCTCGGAAAAACACGTCCCACGCGGAATGTTGCCCGGTCCAGTGGGCGATGTGGCGTAAAAAAATCTACTTGGAGCTTTAGGCTATTGTTATTCCGACAGCAACAGAAAAATGAAATTCCGGAACAGAAAATAAGAGTGCTGGATGGACTTGATATATTTGGTGATTCGTCATAGTAATCATTTTTAACGCGCCAAGACCTAACTTAACAAACTATACAAAATTCCTAGTAAAAATATATGCAGATGGTTTGGCTGTTTCGTTACTACAATACTTATTGCATAACAAATATATTTTTTTTTATGTGATAGGTAGCAGATGAGCAGACGGATCACCTGTTGGTAAGCGATTGCCGCCGCCCAAGGACACTCGCGACACCAGACTCCTCTGGTCCCTTTCCCCCGGATTGTGCCTCCAGTACCATCACTCATGCAGCGAAACACAGCACAGTGCTGCATCACGCCGGTTTTCTGTGAAGACGTGGTATCATTCCGTCGAGCCGGTCCATTCATGCCGAAGCGTGCTCTCCCATAGTCAAAATCATTAATGATCCAGGATTTGGAAAGTCTGTTACTTAATTACAATGTAGCGACTGCCACCTGACCTTTGCAACCCTTAGACAGGGGAACCAAACCAATGGCTCATTCATGCCGAATCGTGTCTGTCCCACGGTAAAAACAAGATAAGAAGTCTGTTCTCATGTGAATGTAATGAATTGGCCAAGTTATATATTTTGACTGGGATGTAACATTTTTGAAGGTCTTGTAGAGTGAGATCTGATAGCTTTTTAGGGTTCCGTACCTCAAAAGGAAAAAACGGAACCCTTATAAGATCACTTTGTTGTCCGTCCGTCCGTCTGTCAAGACCCTTTTTCTCAGGAACGCGTGGAGGTATGAAGCTGAAATTTATATCGATTACTCAGGTCTACTGTCCCTTTAAGCTGTGAAAATATCAAACTTCTAAGCCAAGCCAATCAAAAGACACAGCCGATTATGTCGATATTTTCAACAAATTTTCGACACTCGCAAAGGAATCAAAACCTACAGGGTACTTCCCGTAAACTCAGAATCTTGGAATTCGGCATGAAGCATTGTCATATAATGCAAATATAGGAAAAATTCCGAAAATCTCATTTTTTTAGTTATATAATATAATAAAAATATTTTTAAAAAATGACACTTACTACCTTATTTCTCACGAAGGAATAAAGGTATCAAATTGAAATTTATACCAAATACCTAGATCTACTGCTAAGTTAACGCGATCAAAAGCTGTTTATACCGACACTTCGATTATAAACCGCTACGTTTGTACGGCGGAACCCTCGGTGCGCGAGTCAGACTCGCACTTGGCCGGTTTTTTAACTTCATGAATGATCTGCTCGGTTTGGCATCATTTAACATGAAAATGTTTTTGGTAAAATCATTATTTCAAGAATTAAGTAGATACTAATACGCAGTTAAAAAATATACACGTCGAATTGAGAATCTCCCCCATTAGTTTCCGTCGGTTAAAAAGTAAACTAATAGTTCCATCGCTACCTTCCCATCGATTTATACCTCCACACCTTTCCGTTTTCTACTCCAGGTGACGGATGGCCAGGGCTCAAGCAGGGGAGAGGGGGAGAAAAATGTCCCGCTTGATCGAGAGTGATGGGCGCCCGCGCAGAGCTCAGCGCTGAGCACCGTGAAATATGAGGGGCTAATCGGAGAACCTACAACGAAACCTTCGCGTAATGAACGGGAATATACCTGTCGCGTCCAAAGAAAAGGGACAGAGCGCGTGAGAAAGGGACGGGGATAAAGATTCGTTAATGAGTTCCGTTTTATTATAAGCTCTCATGTGTTCTTCAGTTTTGGTATGGGGTTTGAGCAGGAAATGTGACAGCTCTTTTGTGTTTGTAATTGCATGGATTACTGTGAGTGCATCCGTTTTATTTTTCATTTTAATAGGATTTTTTACATCCTAATCTTACATCCCTTTTGTCTCATAAATAAGTACCTACATTTGAAGACTGGCAGCTCGAGCATGTTTCTGGAAAAGTCCTGTCCTGATTACAATAATGGCTTGCTGCCTACATTTCATAGAACAGTAATTTCTGTCAGAAAGGAAAAATATTATAAAATGAACTAAACGCACACATAGTAATTTAATAAAATAATAATGTTTGACTTTAAAGCGATGGCTGCTTAAGAGGTCCCGGGTTCGATCCCCGAATACCTAAGTTCTCGGTAAGGAGTTCTTTGTGGCAGCCCGGAGTCTGGAAGTTGGCGGTCGTGTACCCCCTGGGAAAGCCCATTAAGCTGTTGGTCATGCGCCTGATCCCTCTCCGGTCGTGCGACACTAGTGTCCCATCGGAATATGAGGGTAAGGGAATCTCTTCCCTTACCCTCATACCGTGCCGTACCTTACCGTGCACTCTCTCGAGTGCACTTGTGTTTGCGCACACACTTGAGCACTATATTATATCCTGCGTACGTGGCTGATCGTTGAGATTGGCCACCCTAACCGTAATCGGTTGGGGGATATGATTATTTCAGTTAATACAATTGCAATTTTCTTGAAATGTGTCTCGAAAATGTCGCTTAAGTCCTATAGGAGTTATGCAGCATTTTCGAGCCCAAACCAATTTTTTTCTGTCATAAATGTCCTGGTTATACGAAAACTTTAAAAAGCATTACCTTATTTTCGTTCTAAAAAAATTAAATACTCTCAGTGCACTCTAACATTGTTGAAATGTTTTCTTTTTTGAATTTCCTCTTGATTCTGTCAACAAAAATTTTGAATTACCTCATTTTTAAAAAGAAAATGAAACATTTGAACGTGTTTAAATGAAGCCTTTAAGACACCAAAACAATCTTTGCTCTTTGACAAGTAATTCAGAGCATAATTCAAGAAGGTTGCCAGTTGCGATTGCTAGCAGCGCCATCTCTTTTGATAAGCAATTTCGTAACGTTGGTCACGCCATGCTGAAGAATAGTGTTGCACAGATCGGAGTTGCATTTAAAACAAGACCAATGTACAGAACACCTATAAATCCTACATGTGGATTTTGATTTTCTTGAAAGAGTCGAATGATGAATGTGTGCTTATTTTTAAGCGTTCGTGGAAACTTCTCGAGGCCATTATATATATGAAAACAATATTTTTTTTAAGGAATATGGGTGAAATTGATATAATAAACACTTTCAATCAAAAAGTAAAAAGTGATCAGTTGCATGATGTTAGCTCAATGGATAATAACGAGCCTTCCATACGAGAGGTAGTAAATTCGTACCTCTGGATTTTTCAGCGACAGTTTTACACACTGAGATTATGTGATAGTTGGCAGACGTGCAGACGGATCACCTGATGGTAAGCGATTGCTGCTGCCCATGGACACCCGCAACACCAGTGGTGTCACAAGTGCGCTGACAACCTTTAAACGCCCCTTTCCCAGGATTGGGTCTCTGGTACCCTCACTCACGCAGTGGAACACAGCACAGTGCTGCTTCACGCCGGTCTTCTGTGAGGCCATAGTATCGCTCCGGCCGAGCCGACCCATTCATGCCGAAGCGTGGCTCTCACACGGTCAGAAATTGTTTTTTTCCAATTTTTGTGTAAAAATCGTAATGCAGTTAACAAAATACATTTATTTACCAAGTTTCACTAGTATAGTTATTATAGTTTCGGAGAAAAGTGCCTGTGACATACGGACGGACGTACAGATGGACAGACATGACGAATTTATAAGGGTTCCGTTTTTTGCCATTTGGCTACGGAACCCTAACAAGCCTTCCATACTAAATATATAGGGAGGTCATAGATTCGAATGTACCGCTTTGGACGCAACCAGAATTATACGTTGAGATGGGTGAACTGGAAAATTTTCTTAAAAATGTGTTCTGTATTAACTCCGCAAAAATCATTTCTTGCATTTATACAACACTGCCTCCGACTGCGGAGTTCATCATCCGCCACGAAGCTATATCATAAAAAGTTATTTCACGAATGTAATATCGCCCTCCATTGTGCTCCGGAGTCAGAGATACAAAATAAAATGTAACTGGGAAGACGCGTTCATCCGCGGAATAGTCCAGATTTTAAACAATACGTTTTAGTAGTCGCGAGAGGAATGTTACTGGCGTAGACTTGAAATAGTTGTTTGTTTGATAAAAATTTTGACGACGTTCAAATCATTGAAGGGCTTTTTAAATGTTTAATTTATTATTTATTTTTGCTTTTTAAAGAGACTCTCTAATTTTAATTTTACTTAAGTACAAATCACTTCTCGCTTTCAATAGGCACCCCACTCAAGTATATATTATAATTTATTATTTCGCCGTTTTATGGAGGCGGCCATCTTGGATTTAAAACGTTTCCTATTGTATGGTATTCTATTACTCAAACCCTTTTGTTTGATACATATATCGAGGGAGGTTGTCATACAATATATTAATCCGACATTTTGAGGCGGCGCGGCGGCCATCTTGGATCATTAAATATAGCTTAAAACACTCCCGATCAATTCGCCTTTAAAAAAAAACAAAAAAACAAAATTGAAGTCGGTCTACCCGTTCAGGAGTTACGCACGCACGCATGCACGCACGCAGGCACGCACGCACGCACGTACGCACGCACGCACGCACGTTTTTCTCCGGGGGTTAAAAATAGGTAGGTACCTACAGAGTTCCATCTGAGAGTCACACTTATCATGAATTTTGTGTTTCGTAATGATTGAGAATCCCGGAAGCCTATTCCGAGGACTGACACAAGAATGACAACGCACTTTTTTTCTATGCTAGAGGCGATAAACGAGCAACCTGAATGGAAAGTACTCAATGCCTCCCATTAACATCCGCGAAATCAGATAGATAGCTGATGTTTTGCTGGCTTTTTTAAAAAAGATTACGCTATTCACTTGAAGATCCCTAAGTCGTAGTTGTAGCTAAAAGATGCAATAAAATTTAAAGATTTATTTTGTATGTTTGTAACGACGTTCACTGATAGCATTTATTTACTACTATTCATATTTCTTTTGATGTTTTTTCTTCGATATCTGTTGGGAAGATAAAAGTAAAAAAAATACTAACATATCATTTGTTTCCAGTCGGTTTGCCTTTGAAGTTATGGTTGAACAATGAACAGGATGTTCAGAAAAAAACTCGTCATTTTTTGTTTTTACACAAAGTTTGTGTAAAACACTTATAAGAAAGATATATACATGTCGAATTGAGAACCTCCTCCTTTTTTTGAAATTGGTAAAAAATATTTATAAAGAAGTAACTTTCTTAGTCAACGACAAGGTTTTTACGGTCCAGTGGCAACGCCAAGAGTTTTTAATTGATTGTAATGAAATTAAGACAGTAATTTGTGGTGAAAGTTCCTTACTTCGCTGATTTCTTTATCACCAATGTCCATCTGTATTGTCTGATTGATTGTTCAGCGAAATGACAGCCGTTGATAGGGCCTCCCGTTTGCAGGGAGGAGATCCCCTCGTTGTAATTCGCACAGTAGGTGCGTTAACAATATTTTTTGTCCAAGACATTAAAAATAAACAGAGGATTTGTGATTTTACAACAAATGTACGAGCTACACAGCGACATCTACATGCAGCGCGCCTGACCGATGAACCGTCTTCGTGCACCGTCGGCACTCTACACCGACGACACACCAACAAATACCTTTCTATGTATCAATTATATAAACCATTAAGTTTTTACCAATAAACAGATTTCAACCGTCTGTGTTGGATCTCATTTCTCCCGCTGCGGCCAAGACACATTTAGCCATCACTATGATCAGTCGAGTGAGCCTGCTCGACTGGCAGCGGTCCCCCTCCTACCTACCGTCCTGACTCTTCCCGCTTGCTACCCTGGGCGACCCGGGAGCAAGCTCCCATCACCTCATCTATTTACGTATTTATTCCCATGGATAGGCAGGGCTAGGGTCTAGGGAGCTAGTGTCTTAGACAAAGGGGCTCTATGCTTACTAGAGAGTTAGGTTCCCTTCCCTTCCTGATATTCTGTTCGCCGAGACGTGGTGCCTTAACCATAGCTTCCCGCCCGTGCAACCTATTTCGCGCAATCCATTAAAGTCACAATCATCTCTAGCACGAATTAAGCCACTTTTTTAATCTTTTCATCTGGTAAAAAAAAACATATCACTAAGACCTTTCTCTTCTCTTGCTTACCTGAGGGTATATTCTCGTGCACACATTGCACTCGTGTACATTGAAGTCGAATTCAGAGATTTCTTATATTCGTTCATACAAATTTCTAACTCGACTTCAATGTGAAGTGGTCGAGAATTGCCCCCCTGAAGTTGTCGGGAAGAAATGTGAAAGACGCGAAAATCGGCCTTATTGTGCTGCGATCTTGTTGTATCTACGTTTAATTTTTTTATACAGATATTTTTCCGCTTCCAAAAATAAATTCTTCAATTTCATTAAAGAAAAGGCCGGCTACACATTAGCCATCTCTCTGATTTCGAGGATGTTCATGGGCGGCGTTGATTACTTTCCATCTAGTGTCTCGCTTGCTCGTTCGTCGTCTCTAGCATTAAAAAAAAGGAAAAATTTAAATATTTTTAGACTTCCACTATACTCTACTTGAAACCGGGAATTTCATAGTTTTCTTTTCACATGACGAAGCATTTTGCCGCCTGTATTGAATTTCTCCGATTATTTTGCAGTGCCTACAGAAAGCAGCAAATATGGAAATACAAAGGAGAAACTGGAAAAAATATTTTTATGATTTATGTTTAACACAAATTGAGCTATTTTATGAATCGTATTGATTTTTATCACAGTATTAAGATATACAGTTACTACCGTGGGAGAGCCACGCTTCGGCATGAATGGTCCTGCTCGACCGGAGTGATACCACGGCCTCACAGAAAACCGTCGTGAAGCAGCACTGTGCAAGCACTGTGTGTGGTGTTTTGCTGTGTGAGGGTACCTGAAGCCCAAACCAGGGGAAGGGGGGGTTAAAAGGTAAGCAGCGCACTTGTGACACCACTGGTATTACAGGCGTCCATGGGCGGCGGTAATCGCTTACCATCAGGTGATCCGTCTGCTCGTCTGCCAACTTTATCATAAAAAAAATATATTTTAGATTCCTAATGATTCTGAACGTGTAACCGAGATTCAGTTAGTTTTGGTTCCCCTGTCTAAGGGTTGCGAAGGTCAGGTGGCAGGCGCTACATTGTAACCAGACTTCTTGAATCCTGGAACATGGTCCAAGCGTTCCCCGGGCTCAGAATTGGGAATCACGCTCAGATGAGAACCGTGACCGTGGAAGAGCCACGCTTCGGCATGAATGGGTCGGCTCGACTGGAGTGATAACACGGCCGCACAGAAAACTGGCGTGAAGCAGCACTGTACTGTCTTTCGCTGTGTGAGTGAGGGTACTGGAGGCCAATATAGGGGTTTTAAAGGTTGGCAGCGCATTTGTGACTCCATTGCTGTTGCGGGTGTCCATAGGCGGCGACAATCGCTTATCAGGTGACCCGTCTAGTCGTTCGCCACCAATCACATAAAAAAAATGTTTCACAAATAATATATTCTGCTACTCAAGCCCTTTTATATGATACTCATATTGTGTTAAAACATAAAATCCAAATCTTTGTGACCGCGGCCATCTTGGATTGATTTTTATCCAATATAGCTAAAACACTTCCTCCTAATTCATCTTTCAAACAAAAAAAAAACAAAATCAAAATCAGTTCATTTTTTCGGGAGCTACGACGCCATAGACAGACACACACACACAGACACGTCAAACTTATAACACCCCGTCGTTTTTGCGTCGGGGGTTAAAAACATCATCACTCCAAAGAAGTCGCCAAAACGTTGACCTGTTAACACTATTATTGCTACAAGTGTGAATCGCATGGATTCCTCTCCCATTCGTTGGGATGCTCCATCAATTTTGTTGTTCTAGCTACACGTTCTATTATCCGCCTTTTCGTTTGAGTCTCGGAAACATATTGAATTCCGCTTGCAAAATTTCGTTTGGTACAGACATTTCTTTATTGAACGGTTTCTTTTGTGCGATTTTAAGATCTAGTTTACTTTTCTTTAAGATAAAAGAATAATGAAAATCAAATATTTTGTTTGAGTTGATGGATTCCGATCGTGTAACAAGGTTTTCGGCATAAGAAGGGTTGAAAGGTCAGACAGAAATCGCTTCAAAGTAGATAGATAGATAGATATATACTCTTTATTGCACAACATACAAAACTTAAAAGCTAGGTTTACAGAGATACAATGTACAATTTAGGCGGTCTTATCGCTGGGAGCGATCTCTACCAGACAACCTTCAGGTAAAGGACATTAGACAGAAGAGGGGAGGGTGGTGCAATCCTTTTTATTTTGAACATTGATTAAGTAAATTTATAGTATAAATACATATAAAGTAATTGTAACAGACTTGTTAAATGTTAAGTCATGGCAAGAACTTATGTTTATTGCACCTGCTCGGGTTTGAACCAAGAACCTTACTGTTACCTTACCTCTAGCCTCTCGGCCATTTGTACTTATCATGGTCAAAAAACATTTTTTTTTCCTTCGACGCTACAACCCTTTGTGGGTCTTAGCCTCTTCTACTATGGACTGCCAAGCGCGACGACCCCTGGCTGTCCGTCACCTTAATATCATCTTCGATGCAATCACACCATCTCCTCTTAGGCCATCCTCTTGATCTCTGCTGGTGCGGCTTCCAGTCGGTCATTCTTTTTTAAAACAAACTCTTTGAGAAAATTTACTTGATGTCATCGAAATGTAACAAGAAAATAGGCTAGAGATTTCCAAACAACTAACTTCAAGTAACCATTTTTACAATCTAAATGAACTACCATCTTGTATTACTGCAGAGCTTACCCAAATCGTTTCACGATTTGTCTGGAGCGTGCGCAATCCCGGCCGGTTAAGGCGGCCGTAATGGGCCGATGTATAAGCAATGAGCCCGATTCGCGCGTTTAGCCTGCCTTCCTGTTTAGAAAGCTAACAGACGAGCGACAGTGATGCACAAATTAAAAAGACACAGAGGATCTGTTCTAGCTGATTTTGGTACGAATAAGAATAGTTTATTTGCCTTTGAACAGGGTGTACAGAAAATGATGGTATTATCAAATTTACATGATCACCTATCCAGCCACTGACTAATAGCACGCAAAAACAATTTTACAATTATTTATTTTTTTAAGTATCGAAGAGTTGGGGGATTTAAGCGTAGAGTGTATATCTATTTTGTTATCTATGTGTGTGCCAGCGACCGGCTCCAGCCATAGGTGACTTTTGCCGATCTTCAAATGCGAGTCGATGATGACGCCGTACTATAGTAATGACCGGCGATGATACGGCGCGTATTGATACCTATTGCCATACGTCTGACCCGATGGCGCAATTGGTAGTGACCCTATTTCTTTCTCCAAAGGTCGTGGGTTCGATCCCCACCCTGGACAAACATTCGTGCGATGAACACTTGTGTTTGTTCAGTGTCTGGGTGTAATATAATATATTATGTATTTAAGTATATATTAGTGTTCCTTTGTTGTCTGATATCTGTAACACAAGTGCTTAAGCTACTTAGTACGGAATCAGGTCAACCTTTGAGATGTTGTGAGAATTATTATTATTATTATATGATTTCCCTCGATCAATCAATTGGATTCGAACGATAATAATGTGCATTCATTCTACAGAAATGTTTAATGAGTAAATGGTAATAAACTTATGTATATATATTCTTCTTCTTCTCCTCTTCTTCTTCTTCATCTGCATTTTTTCCCATTAGGCATATTACTCTTCGAAGCACCTCCACTCAACTCGGTGATTAACTTTGTGGTCCATAGGATGCCTGCGTGACTTCTGAGATCATCTGCTCATCTAGCTGGTGGTCTGCCTACGCTTCTCCTACCCATACGCGGCCTCCGGGTCAAAACACACCTACTCCATCTTTCGTCGTGTCGGCAACATAAATACATATTGCTTTTTATTTAAAGTTCTACTTTCTTAATATTTAGGCGATTATTGTCGTCAGTTAAGTACCATCTGGTAAGGGATGACATGCGTGTCAATAAACTGACCACAATAATAATAATAAATAAATAATAAATATTTCACAACATCACATACATTGATCTGACTCCGAGATAGCTCAAGAACCTGTGTTACGGATATCAGAATCAACAGTGGGATTACAAATATATACATATAATACTTTTCTTTTGTAAATACATACTTATAATACATAGCAAACACCCAGACCAATACAAACAGACATATTCATGCACACAAATGTTTGTAATGTGCGGGGATCGAACCCGCAACCCTTGGACCAAAGGCAGCGTTCACTACCATTGTTCCAAACGGGTCGTCAATTAAATGGATGTACAAGACCGTGGAGAGTGGAGGAGTAGAAGCAGGAATGCGGACCCCGGGCTCCGAAGCGACAGCTTGGGACGCAAGCGGGACAAAACGCTAAGATAATGATGATGGTCGAGTACTGTCACTGGTTTTGAAAGAAAGAAAGAAAAGAAAGAAAGAAAACTGTCGCTCGTCTGTAAACTCGCTTACACTAAGTTTAATTGTTGCGTTGCGTTTGTCTGTGCCTGATTTTAAAGCAGTTAATTATTCAGAACGTTAGCCCTGGAAAAGCGAAGTGAAATTAACTAAAGGAAATAACTTATTAAGACTGCTTTGGAAGTATTCTTTCATAAAACCATTTATAAATGATACGGACATCCTTCTTAAAACCTAATCTACAATTGCTCTGTATCTCTCTCAAAGGAACTGAAGTAACAAATACTTAGAAGTTGCGTAAAAAGTAAAATTCAGGCCTGCATTGAACAGATACTTTTTCAGAAAATAAGGGGCCTTCAGAACTGAAATACAAAGTGCTTGTCTTTGCTACTAACTTTGAACTTCAAATAAAGAACAGTCAAAGTCGATATCAACCTAAATTGATCGCGACCCTCTAAAACGAATGCATGGCACAATTTTTGCGTTCTTCTAAAGTTGTTGTGCACAGTAATTAAAGTTGTAGCTGAATTTCTAACAGATGGCGTAATGGAAACTACTCTACCAACAAAGAGAGTGGCGTTATTTTTCAAATAAAAATATTGTATCTCATATTTATATGCTGCATAATTTGGTGTCTTAAATAAATAAATTAATTATTTATATTAGATTTATATAAAAGTAAATGCTGTGCGCAACCCTTATCGGGATACAGTTTTAATATGAAACTTGGCTTGTAATTGTGAAGCATGTACTTTAAATTGTATTCTGTAGTTGTGCCTATTAATAACTAAATAAATTTATTTGAAAATAATTTATTATTTAATACAACTCTTGATTAATAAAACTTATATATTATTATACATATTTAACATTTTGCTGAAGGTGTTTTTTAACGTAACTGTATTAATTTTGTGGCTCTACTGATGACGGAAGGTCAACTCCTCAACGGTAAGGAGTTAAAGGATAACTCTTTCAATACTGTACTCACATATTTTTTTTTTAGGGGAGGGAGGGCTGCAAAAAATAATACACTAAAAGGCTTGAAAAAAAAATTTTGCGATAAAAACAGCCTTCAAAAACCACGAACTAAAAAGTGTAAAATAATATTTTTAACACATTATATACCTCAAATAACATTAATAAATAAACAATCCTTATTTTCAAATCTTTAACATCAAAACTGAACGATTTTCGTACGAACTTTAATGGCCCCTTAGACCCATTTTGGGGTTGAATTTTTAAAAATCCCTTCTTAGTGCGCACCTACATAATAAATACTACCTATGTTCCAAATTTCATGATTTTCGGTCCAGTAGTTTCGGCTGTGCGTTGATATGGGAAAGACCAAAAAATAGTTCCACATCCTCACATAAATATTTTCTAATTTACCCTCCAGCAACAGATGGCGCTAATCTGACTGTTCCATACAAAAACGAATTTCTCATACGATCCTACATCGCGATGCAACATTTTTGTACCGACTTGAGATATATACGACAAACCAAATCAGCTAAGTACGTCCGCACGTCCTCGAAAACGTAACCTCCTTATTCATATTATAGATTATGTGGATAAACTTTAGCTTTCTTTCTTTTGCTAGTAGATTCAGTGCGGCAACGGCGTTTATTATAAATAACTGTCTGTTACCACCTCAAAGACATAAGAAAAGATAAAGATTTCTGTGAGTTATTTACGAACGTAGCAGACGAGCAGATGCATAACCTGATGGTAAGCGGTTGCGGCCGCCCAAAGACACTCGCAACACCAGTGGAGTCACAACTGCACTGCCAACTTTTAAACGCCCCATTTACAAGATTGGGCCTCCATTACCCTCACGACGCTAAACACTGCACAGACGCTGTTTCACACTGGTTTTCTATGAAGCCGTGGTTTCACTTCCGTCGAGTCGATTCCTGCCAAATACTTTCATCAATCAGTCTATCGTTTTTGTAAGGAGATTTTTTGGAGATTAGGCTCCACATTAAAAATATAACACATCAAGTTGATAAATGACCACCGTCCTCTGCAAACACTGGAGGTCCCAAGGGTGTGGAGGATCCAAATTATCGATGCATTATTCATGAGCTCCCTACTTGGGCAGCTAATGGTTACTTCTTTGGGAATTTACCAAACTATTTTATAAAACTTGTCAGCAAAACACCTGTCTATTCTTATACCTGCCGGCCGTTAATTTACGTACCGTGGGAGAGCCACGCTATGGCATTAATGGGCCGGTTCAACCGGAGTGATACTACCGCCTTACACAAAACTGGCGTAAAACAGCGTCTGTGCTTTATTTCACTGCGTGAGTACCTTCCGGTAGGTTCGATCTGGAGAAGGGACGTTTAAAGGTGGCAGCGCACCTGTGACTCTACTGGTGTAGCGATTGTATATGCGCGGCAGAAATCGCTTACCATCAGGTGATCCGTCTGCTCGTCTGCCACCTATCACATAAAAACATATTGTCCCGTTGGTATTATGTCCTTGGTAGTAGGTATTACTTAGTCGATGAAATTGGCAGGTAACCAAAAGAAGTGGCGATATTAAAAATGATAGCCCTACACCTATTCAATCATGAGTGGATGTAGGCTAAGGTGATGATCTTGATTATTTTAAACTTGTTTTTTTTTAATGTAAGTAAAAAAAATACCATCCTACTATACCAATGTTTATGGAAGCCAAAAATTTTACTTTGCTACTTTATTAGTGTAACAACTGCCTCGATGGCGCATTGGTTAGTGGTTCGCACTTTAAAGAGACGGCTGTGCAAGAGTTCCCGGGTTCGATGCCCTGGTATAAGCAAGAATATAAATTTGAACCTAAGTTTTCGGTAAGAAATTCTTAGTGTCTGGAAGTTGGTGGTCTTGTACCCCCGTGACTCGTAAAGCACGTTAAGCCGTTAATCCTGCGCCCAATCCCTCTCCGGTCGTGTCACGGTGGTGTCCCATTGGATTATGAGTGTAAGGGAATACAGAGTGCACTTGTGTTTGCGCACACACTTGAGCACTATAATTTTATAGTGCTCAAGTGTGTGCGCAAACACAAGATACGCAAGATACACACGCGTACGCAAGATATTTATCTTGCGTACGTGGCTGATTGTTGAGATTGGCGGCCGTAGCCGTAATTGGTCGGAGGATATTAGTGTAGGTAACAATTATACTGGTTCATACCAAATTACAGCATTCCAGTACTAAGAGAAGGCAGAAGAGGTCACCAATGCGCTGGACTGATCAGTTAAAAACTGCTCTCAATAGTCTACTCCACGAATGCACTAGAAAAGTATCTCTGCGTGAGGAGTGGCGAAGGATTGTGAATTAAGCCATGAACGCTCATGTGACTACTACGACCGCTCTGCCAAGAGTGTGACGGCATCTTTGCCGTCAAGACGATGTACTGAGAGTCTTTGAGATTAGCTACTCCAACATTGCACGGTCTACTGTCCGTCCCTCCCGGCTGTTCCTAACACTCCCCCCAGCCCGGTCGTGTCGGGTCCACTCTGTAAACGGAGAGGAGAGGAGGCTCTTTCGGCGGTTCTCGTGTCTCCTCCCCACTCAGGAGTTGAATGGTGCACTCCTGCCCCCTTATTACGCGAACTAGGATAAATCCGGAACAAATCTCGTGCTAGTCCGTTTTAACATTGCGTGTTAGAACAGGATGACATGAGCTTTAGTAAGGTAATACCTTGTTAGAACAGAATGATATGAGCTTTAGTAAGGTAATAACTGGTTTTAGTATACCTCAGCCCACTACCAAAGGAGAGCCCCACATAACCCGTCCGCCCCCTCAGCGGCGAGTATGCTTAAAAGGGAGTCGGGCCATCAACATCTCGGGCTAGCGGCATTTCACCAGGGTGATAAAAAAAAGGCTACGGACAAATGGACGGGTGGACGGAAATAGCGAATGTGTAAGAGTTCTTTTTGCGATAAAAGGGAAAAGAATTATAGAACTGCCTTTTCTTCGTTGATCATAAAACAAACATTATTGACTATTTTCGACGAACTTCAACTGAAAAAAAAAACGCATTAAAAATTAAGAAGTAAATATTTTGAAGCCTTCACTAATTACCAGCCTTAGCTACTGCCGTTTCCTTTGCCTTTGTAACTCGGTTATTGAGCGAGTGACGGCAAAGTTTCGCCCTAGTCTGCTGTCGAGCTGCCGACTTTGCTGGCAGCTTGTTCGACATCATTCAACAGTTTTGCGTCTGTTATTGATTCAGAGAGTAGATAGCGATGGTAGGTCTGAAGACTACTACGCGTCTTCGATGCGGGGGTTCCTGGTTCGAATCCAAGAATGCACCTTTAGTTTTTCCAAATCTATGTGCGTATTTCTACCATTAGCTCGGCGGCGAGGGAAAACATCGTGAGGAAATCTGCAAGTTTCTAAAACGTGTAAACCCTCGAGACCAACTGAATCATGTTTGTCTGGTTCCCTTGTAAAGGTTGTGAGGGTGAGATGGCATGGTCGCTTCATTGTAATAATTACCGAACTCCCCAAATCCCTGAATCGTTGTCTAAGTGTACCTTGGGCTCCAAAGCAACTGCTTAAGACCCGTATCTATAAATCGTCGCCGTGTGGTCCCCGGCAGAGTAGAATAGGTCACCCTCACTCTTACCGAGGTGTCGTAAAAGGCGACTAAGGTAAAGCTGCTGGCATGATCATCAGCACCCAGAGAAGGAAAACTCTGCATATATATGAAAACCCTCGCCAACCCGTCTGCCAAGCGAGGTGAGTATGGCAATCACCCCTCTAGTGATTGAGGGAGGCCCGTGCCCCAGCAGTAAGGTCTTAAATGGGCTGATGATGCCGACGATGTATCTATAAATAAAATACCTAGGTAAATACTGCACTTAAAATTTTCGAGGGTCTTCTGGTGGGACCCACCTGAAGACCGTCGAAATTTTTTTAAGTATTTACTTAAGAATAAATTGCAAAAAAAAACTATACCAAAAAATACATAGGTACAGTCAAAGAATGAAAAGGTTCGTCAGTTTTCAAATTGATTCGTTTGATATGCTATGAGCACTTATTACCTTTCGTCAATTTGTCAGAGTAATAACTGTTGCACTGAAGATTATGCTTAACTGTTAGATCAGAAAGTTCAGATTTGTTTGTAGCAACATTGATTCCGTTTGATGCAAAGAACATTTAAAGAAGGATGGCAGATCTTTTTAAAATGGTATGTTGGTATAACCGAAAAGTTACCATAAGGTGACGACCCTTTTAATTCTCTGTAAATAAATAGACATATTGTCAGGAAATATAGACAGTTATATTTCTATTGCGCAGTAGGGGTTTTAAGAAACCATTTAGGATCACCTTGTTGTCCGTCCATTTGTCAGGACTTTTTATCCTATGATCGCCTATGTGCAAACGCATTAGGAATCACTTTCAAATACACCGGTTTACCATATGTTTGAGCAGAGAAGAGAATTCCCGTTATTTACGCACAAACGTCACGTTATTACGACCTAGGGACCTTCAAGAGAAGAGCGTACTCTTTTTACAAATGCCGGCAACACATTAGCGATCTCTCTGATTTCGCCGATGTTCATGGGCGGCGATGATTACTTTACATCAGATGACACACTTGCTCGTTTGTCCGCCACTAGTATAAAAAAATAATCTTAAACTTTTCCAAGAAATATCGCTATCGCTAAAGAAGAATTCGCTACAAGCGATAAGACCGCCTTAATGTACTCTCTGTTGTTGTTGTATCATACTTGACTGACCGGATGGCGCAATTAGTAGTGACCCTGCCTCTTGCGCCAAAGGTCGTGGGTTCGATCCCCACCCTGGACAAACATTCGTGCGATGAACACTTGTGTTTGTTTAGTGTCTGGGTGTA
Organism: Marasmia exigua; assembly: GCA_019059595.1. Lineage (NCBI taxonomy): Eukaryota > Metazoa > Arthropoda > Insecta > Lepidoptera > Crambidae > Marasmia > Marasmia exigua. The sequence continues at coordinate 16,276,595 of CM032467.1, read as the reverse complement.
ATATATGTATTTAAGTATATATTTGTGTTCCTCTGATATCTGTAACACAAGTGCTTAAGCTACTTAGTACGGAATCAGGTCAACCTATGAGATATTGTGAGAATTATTATACTTGTAAGTTGTTTTTGTGCAGTAAAGAATGTCTATTTATCTATCTTAAATATTTATTATTAGGTGCGCGTAGTAAAATACTGCGAAGGAGGGTAGACCGTTTTGTCTGCCAGTAACATCTTACCCGCAAAAACTTCAGTTACTCCGTGACCATGGCGCTTGCAACAGTGCCGAAATATCGGAAACTCAAAATAAGGTACATGGTAGAAATCTCGTAAATAATCAATTCTAATGTAAGTGCCCATGAAAGTTTAAAACAATATATTAAATATTTATATCCGACCAACTTAGTTAATAGAGCTCTGGGATGACAACGGAGCGCGTTGTCCTGGGTCGTCAGAGATATCGCTAGAGGAAACCGCCAAGGACCTCAAGGCACTAAACGTATCCGGTTTGGCAGAATTGGCACAGTACCAGATAAAATAGCGAACTTTGTCGTCGGAGGCCAAAACCCATTTTTGGAACGCTGACCCAGCGTCTACTTCTTTTTTAGCCCATTTCAGCTATTTGATTTAAGTAGCATAAAATAATATTTCAGCACTGTTAGTATTTTGTCTTTTTTTTATATCGCTCTACCTGGAGATATCTTGCCAATGTCAACTTTTTGAGAATAGTACGTAGTCAACAGTCGAAGTTAGTCTAAGTCACAGTCGCTCATTAAAACGCCGGTGTTTCGTTTTATCAACCCACTGATTCTGCTGATACTACTCTTAACACAAGCTCGGGTTTTAAGACTGTATTAGGTCCAAGCAAGTTGTCACATGACAACTCATTCGCCACACTATTAGCAGTGTTAAAAACGATACAATTCAACGATTTTTATTATGAGGATCACTTCGCGGCACCCAACCGCACAAGTATACACCAAATTTGCTACTAAAAACCACTAAAAACTAATTTCAAACCTTTGAATTGCAATAGCCCAAGCGGTGTGATTTAGTCCTACCAGAATTCAAGTATTTAGTCAATAAAATAGTACTTAAGAGGGAGGCCCTTTACACCTCTACTCAATAGAAAAAATACTTACCGTAATTATAAAACACAACACACATAGCACAACACAAACACCACAATATTAGACACATTAGAATTTTAGAAATTACATATTATTTAAGAGCACATACCTACTTACCTACCTAACATACGCGGAGCAATTTAAGCAAAAAAAGGCAAGAACTCAGAGCCTGTGGTTGTAACAACAATCAGTAAAAACGATTTGATTTGGCCTCTTTCAGTATTTTCAATTCTTTCCGGCATTTAGCTCTTTGCATTCAGTTTGGGCCATCAAACCTCTTCACATCGTCTTTTCAGCGCATCTTCCATGAGAACTAGCGTAGTAAGTAGGTAAGTAACTTAGTTCTGGTTAAAGAAATTTATTGTCATAAAAGACAAGTTATAGTCACTTACATGAGAACATAATGACAAATATTAGTAAATAGTCAAAAGCAAATAAATCGTTCAAACGCTTTACCGTTTGGTTAATAGTGCCTTCTGGTCCCCGGCAGAGTAGAATAGGCCACCATCACACTTACCGAGGTGTCGTAAAAGGCGACTAAGGTAAAGCTGCTGGCATGATCATCAGCACCCAGAGAAGGAAAACTCTGCATTTATATCAAAACCCTTGCCAACCCGTCTACCAAGCGTGGTGAGTATGGCAATTACCCCTCATGTGATTGAGGGAGGCCTGTGCCCCTTAACTTAAATAGGCTGATGATGAGGATGATGATAGTGCCTTCTTAAAAACATTAATATTCCTAAATGTGTTTTGCGAGTCTTTTTGTGTAAGTGAGTTTACATTTTTTATTTCTGAGGGTATTTTCTTTGTATAATTGCGCTCCCTAAAAAGTAATCATTTTTTTGCCGTAATTAGTTGAATCAGTGTAACACCAGCCAGATGGTACTCTAGTCATAGTACCTACAGGGCTCGCTCAAAGGGCCGCAGGGTCAGACACAAAGAGCGGTGTTTTCCCAGGTGCGGCCAGCCCTGCGGTCGCGGCCCGGGCAAACAGTCGCGAAAAAGGTCAAAGGGTTATGCCCTAAAACTCAAAACTTTAATTGAACATTTGGATTGGCAGTTACAATTTAGGGACATGCCTAGTTTTTATGACTTAGAAATATAATGTTGGGCTATATGAACTAGCGGTATTTAAAGTGGAGGGTCTTTGATATTTCGGCTATGGCGTCGCCGCCGATCTCAATGATCAGTCAAAAACCAAGCACTTTATTTTAGCGCAAAGGCCTTTTAGACCGTGGAAGAGCATCCCTCATCTTAAAGTGTATCCAACGTGTCTTAGGTGCATCCAAAACTGGCTTTGGAGCCCGGGTACGTTTGGACCAGGATCCAGGATTCAGGAAGTCTTGAATTACAATGAAGCAACTGCCGTCTGACCTTCGCAACCCGTAGAAAGGCGAACCAGACCTACTAGATAACGATTAGACAAAACAATATACTGCTCAATGAAAAGGTTTCTTTAACGATCTTAATTTTCTCTACATTTTCACACGAATGGAAACCTGAAACAAAGCTTTTCCAGAGCATTCAGGGCCAAAATATTGTCTCTAGTTGAGTGATGACAACGCAAGCGGTAATTATCCGGCGCCTGCGCTGCTCGTTAGCGCATAATGAACGAGAATAAGTGGGACTATTCATTCGTTCAGTATCTTACGGGAGAAGAAAGGTCATGCAGGGACGGAATTCATTATACACTGTTATTTCTTCATCATTTACATCCCGAAAACCACTTACTAGGTATCTTGAATGAAGTGCATTCAGCATGTTAGATCAACAAAATAATCGAAAAAAAAAATCATATTTTCCATATAATTATTGCCTTTTGCATGTATTGGGATGAAAACGATAAAAAATAACGGTGTATAACCATTCATTTTTTCAGTAAGAGCAATGGTATCAATACCGAATCTGAGTTTGTACAGACAGTGTAAAACTGTACATTTTATTCAGTCGATTTTTTCTAAAGCACACTGCGATACAAGGTTGCCAATTGTCAGACTCCGGGCTGGCACTGACTAGGTACAGTAATCATCAAAATGATGTAAGGTTTGAATACCAAACATATCTGAGCATATGACTAAAGACTTCAGTATACGGTAAGGTGAAGTTTCATGTTTAGTTTTATATAAATGAGAGGAAATTAGAGTTCACCTTAACTTACTGTGCTTAAAGTGATTCTTCTCAAATGCTACGAAGTTGGGAGGGGGATAATTTTTTGGTAGGTTTGACGCTAAGATCATTTTGCCTGATTCTGAGTGTAACAGATATTTTTATAATTTTATATCATAATAGGTAGTAAAACATTATTGTATCGTAAGACAACATATACATTTTGGTACATAATCACAAATAAGTGCATAAATAATATCATGTTTTAACCTCAATGCAAAATATTATTTATCGTGCAAAGTATTATATTCAATATTTGATACGCTTCATGAATATTTTAGTAGCGAAATCGCGGAGGGATTATGAAACTGATATCAAAGAATAGAACGGCAGGCATTTGTACTGAAAACGAGCTTCACTGTACCAAAAATACTGACATCTGACCGGATGGCGCAATTGGTAGTGACCCTGCCTTTTACGCCAAAGGTCGTGGGTTCGATCCCCACCCTGGACAAACATTCGTGCGATGAACACTTGTGTTTGTTCAGTGTCTGGGTGTAATATATGTATTTAAGTATATATTTGTGTTCCTCTGTTGTCTGATATCTGTAACACAAGTGCTTAAGCTACTTAGTACGGAATCAGGTCAACGTATGAGATGTTATTGTGAGAATTATATCTACATGATGTTTGGTTTACAATAATTTGAAGCTACACAATAAAAATTGATATCTCTCTTCGACTCTATTTGGGCGCTGGCTCAGCGACCCAAATAGGTTCCCACCACCCACCCACTTCGGTTGATCCTGCGCCTCTTCTTGTCAGTTATTAACCAGGAGCTCGCGCAGATCAGTCTCGACGACGTTCTTCCAGCGATACCTAGGTCGGCAAACAGGGCGTCGGCCCACGGGTCATCCCTGCTTTTTTCACGAGACGATCTTCGTCCAACCTCTCGAGGAGGCCAAGCCAACAAAAACGGTGCGCCTTGGTCTCGCCGATGATGTTAGGTGTGTTCACAATCTCTTCTATCTCAGCATTTGTGCGGATCCTCCAACCATCGTTGTCTGTATTCACTGGGCCCAGAATTCTGCGTAGAACTTTCCTTTCCGCCACGAGGAGTTTCTGCTCTTCTTTTATTTTTAATTTTTTGATATAGTGATATTAAATAACTCTCTGGTTTTTTGTATGCAGTGAGACTTGGCCTGTACTTGAGCGACACAAACAGGAAGCTGCATGTCACGGAGATGAATATGCTGCGGTGGATGTGTAGAGTTACATCTCACGCATACGTGGCAGCAATCATGTGTGTGATATAATCTAATATAATCTTTCCTGCATGACTTAATTGCTTATATGTATATAAATAACATATTATATGTAGTATTTTTTCCTATGTATTTTACTTTTTTTTTGTTTTTAGTTAGCATCATATATTGTATTTATTTAAAATGTACTTATTTATAATATATTTATTTAAATATATTTATATATGTAGGTATGTTTATAGTATATAATGTAGTGATTTAATATTAGTGTTTTTTTTTTCTCCTTACTAGTAACTACAAATTTCCTTTCGCCGCATCACTTTCTGCATGACCCATGACTGGTAGAGAATGCTTCTTGGCATTAAGTTCGCCTTATTGTATCAAAATTTGTGCAATAAAAGTTTAAATAAATAAATAAATAAATATAATAGTCAAACTGCAGGAATATTTTCTACGTTGGTACGGCCATGTTCTACAAGAACTAGGCAGCTACGTAGGCAAAAAATGTCTTTTTATGCCAGGTAGATCCAAAAAGGTTTGGCTTGATTCTTAGGAGTAACATTCATGCCAATAACCTCCTACTATCTAAAAACTTGCGAAGTAGCTAAGACGAAGCAGGTAAGTGGGCTTCGAAGCGCCAGCTTGAAACAATTGTCAGCCATTAAAAAGAGTAACTGGCGAGTTTCTTGCCGGATTTTCTCGTCAGAATCCACTTTCTGATTCCGGCAGTAGATTCACATTATGTTCATTCATTTCTTAGTATATTTTATGTATCGACATATATGTATATTATACTCGTACCTACAAACAAATAGTTCTACATTTTTAATGAATGAAGATTTTAAAGTGCAAATAAAAATGTTTTGAATTGCATTGAAAGAGTTACAAGTTAAGTGATTAAGCTCATTAGATAAGAACGAGTACCGCAAATTTTTTCATCATCATCATCATCTCAGCTCATTCCCGATTGCACCCGCTTCAAAGCACTTGCCATCGCTTCAAAGCACGCTTTTGGCAAGTCTGACAATTACAATGAAGCGACTGCCATCCGATCTTCACAATCCCTCAACAAGAGCTCTTGACCAAAATTGGTCTTTGGTTTAAAGCAACAAGCCAAGCCTCCACTCCTGCACCCTACTCGTAAATAATTCCAATAGTACGAGATCCAGTTGACAAATCATCTGTTTCATTTGGTGAAGACTAAGTTTACATTTTATGATATTCTTGGTAAATATAACTTAGGTATTGAGTATTTTATAGTGACACAGTATATTGGACTCTCCTCAGCCTTATGGTAAGCAAGAGAAGAGCCGACGTTACAATTACAACGGAAGCGATGTCAGGCATCACCTCCGTTGGAACTGCCATACTGGCCCGCGAGATGCTTCTTCACGCTTCGTTTGAAGGAATTCATATTGTAGGAAGGAGAAAATACAGTTTTTAGTACTTGATGCAACGCTTTCTACTGTGAAGCGGTGACAGCGTTGTCCGACGCGTGTATATACATAACCCGTGCGGGTATAAGTTAGCATGGTTCATCCATGCGTTGCGTTTAATACAAATTTACCTTTTTTTATGTAGTAGGTGCCTGTCGAGCAGACGGATCACCTGATGGTAAGCGATTGCCGCTGACAATGGACACCCGTGACACCAGTGCGTTGCCAACGTTAAAACTCTCCCCCCGGATTAGGCCTCCGGTACTCACGCAGCGAAACACATCACAGTGCTGCTTCACACCGGGTTTCTGTGAGGCCGTGGCATTACTCCGATTGAGCCGGCCCATTCATGCCGAAGCGTTGCTCTCCCACGGCAAAAACAAGATAAGATAGAAACATTATTGAGATAGATAGAAAACTTATATAGTTTTTCTCCTGTCTTACAATATAAATGGTGGCCTGGGTGTTTTAATATTAAATAAATAAATAAAATATTTCACAACATCACATACATTGATCTGACTCCGAGATAGGTAGCTCAAGCACCTGTGTTACGGATATCAGAATCAACAGTGGGATTACAAATATATACATATAATACTTTTCTTTTGTAAATACATACTTATAAATACACCCAGTACACACCCAGACATGAACAAACAGACATGTTCATGCACACAAATGTTTGTAATGTGCGGGGATCGAACCCACAACCCTTGAACCAGAAGTAGCATTCACTACCACTGTTCCAAACGGACCGTCAAATTAAGAACCTTTCATGTTTTATGTAGAAGTCTCCTTCTTAAATATTATGATATTAACTATTGTTTTTCATCATTTATTAATATTCATTATTCATTATCATTACGATGGTGATACCCTGGTATTGTGGTGCATGGCCAAACCAATGTAGGCGACATTCTTTAGTAGTTTGACTGCAACATCGCGGACGTTTGAATTCAATTTATTTACTGTCAGATTTAACATTAATGCTAGAGGCAGCCAAACGAGCAAGCTCCTGCTTGTGTCACTCAAGTACAGGTCAAGTCTTACTGCCTTGCTCCTCTGCCTTGTCCTGTTTGTTCCCCTTTTATCTCCAAAGCATTAAGCTGACGCTATGGAGCCCGAGGTACGCATAGACCATACAACAGGGGACCAAGACCAACTGAATCATGGTTACACTTTTTTGTGACTGCCTTGGTGGGGTAGTGGTGGGTCGCACTTTTAAGCAACGGCTGCGCAAAAGGTCCCGGATTTGATCCCCGGGTAAAAAAATTGTACCTAAGTTTTTGGTAAGAAATTCTTAGTGGCAGCCCCGAGTCTGGAAGTTGGCGGTCTTGTATCGCAGTGCCTAAAGCGGTTTGAAAAAGAGTTCTTCTTTCACGGTAGGCAGCGGAATGTCCTGCGCCCGACCTCTCTCCCGTCGTGTCACAGTAGTATCCTATCGGAATATGAGGGTAAGGGAATAGAGAGTGCACTTGTGTTTGCGCACACACTTGAGCACTATAATACTGCGTACGTGGCTGATCATTGAGATTGACCGCCATAGCCTTAATCGGTTGGAGGATATTATTTATTATGACATATTTTTGACGCTATACAAAACGTGCAGATAAAAAACGCACATAATTTGAAAAAATCAGAGGATTTCGGGCCCCCGCATGGAAGGCGTGTTCTTATCCACCAAGCTTCCATTGCTATGTCCTTTTGCCCTTCCCTGTATCACATAAATAATGAAGAAATTTATTTATTCACTAGATCTTAGACTATAATATTTACACGAAGGCGAACCTTTAAGCGGTTGGACCCGACGGCTGGCGCTGACTGATGAATTGCTTCAGTTGAATTAAAAAAGGAATGAAAATAAAATACAAAAGTAGATTATTTGCGATCTAACCTAACGGTGAATTAATCTTGTGTGGCTTCGAAACATGTCTGTTTGGATAATGTATACAGAACAATAATATAAAAAAGTCGGCCAAGTGCGAGTCTGACTTGCGCACGAAGGGTTCCGAACAATTGTAAAGTATCAGCCTATAAGCTGTACCACTGCAGGGCAAAGGCCTACATCATAGAAATCAAGTTATCGCTACTATGATGGGATTGGTGATCACAAATCCGAGCGATGTTCGAAAAATTCCAAATAACGCACAATGCAATTCATAAGATATTTTTTACAAATTTTACTGGCAATAATCATTTAAAGTTCTTATTCCGATTAATTGAGAAACACTAATATTTGTTATTTTGGATGAATGAGAACACAAAAAAGTTAATGATTTTTACAGCTTAATATTTTTATTTGTAGAAAGTTGGATGCATGATACGAGACGTTTTAACTGTCCTATTTACCTTCATATGGACTATTATGAAAATATAATGTATCATTCCGGGGATTAACACGATATTTATTATGTGAAACCACATTGTGTACTCACATATTTGACCCGACGTTTCGGCTACGTTACAGCAGCCGTGGTCACGAGAGGACTGTTGTTTCACATAATAAATATAGTATTAATCCCCGTATTGATACATTACAGTTATAATGCAACGCGAAAATCTAAAAAACTATTTTATGAAAATACTCATTAGCAAAAGATAGAGTCCTTTAATGTTAACTACAAGTCAGGTAAAGAAATAAGACTGAAGATTTTTCAATATGAAAATGGGCAGTGTATCTTGCGGCTAAGTTTGGCTCGTTACTCAGCCTCGCTTTGATCTCGCCGGTACCCGCAACTTCTCGCGGCCGCAACTCCGAACATTCGCAAAGAGATGTTTTGTGCCGCACGTGTCTTAAGAGTTGCGTCTTGAGGTTTCTATTTTAAAGTTTCTCAAAAGAAAAAAACCAGCCAGGCGCAATTTGAGCACATTAGTTTAGTTCTGGACTAAATTTATGTGTAATGTTAATATAAAGTCATCACCAGACGTTGGAATTAGGGGTTATTGTACATTGACCACAAAGTAAACTCGCCACAGAAAAAAGTAAGTGTAAACTCACCACAGTTCTATTTTTATGAAGTAAATTGTTTATTAATAATTTTGGTTATTGTAAACTCACCACCATTGCTTTTGTGAAAAGGTCTGCAGAAAAATCAAACAACAAGTAGAATAAAAAATTATTTATTTTTTCGATATGGGAAAAATCAGGAGGTTACATAATAAAATATATGTACAAGTATGCGAGTGAGCGAGCGCGTGAAAGAGTGTGCAAAAGCGCAGGAGAAAAAAAGAAAGATGTGCTTTACTGTTAATTCTTAATTTCGTATTAGTTTTCATTGGATATTAACTTATAGGTACTCTCTTAATTTTATCCATATAATTATTCTCTAAAAAAATCAAAAGATTGTTTGCTATCGTTACTTAAAGCAAAAAATATGTGAACTGAGGATTTGTGGCGAATTTACAACAAACCTCACCCGCCTGTGACTAACTTACACATATTTTTAATGCATGTGGTGAATTTACTTTCAATGTATGGAGTTTACAAAATGTGGTGAGTTTACTTTGTGGTCAATGTACAAAAACCCGGAATTAGGGGTGTAGTTATGTCATGTTTTTTTTGTCACTGTTCTGACCGAGGCAGAGCCACGCTTCCCAATGGAACAGCTCGACCGGAGTGATACCAAGGCCTCACCGTGAATCAGCACTGTGCTGTGTTTCGCTGCTGAGTAAGGGTACCGCAGGCCCAATCCGGGGGTAAAGGAGAGTTTAAAGAATGGCAGCACACTTGTGACTACATTGGTGTCCATGGGCGGAGCAATCGCTTTCAATCAGGTGATCCGTCTGCTCGTCTGCCACCCAACACAAAAAAATGATATTTCCACTGATTTACTGTGAAAGAACAATGTGGATAGGTTTTCTTACGTCATAGGTGGCAGACGAGCAGCCGGATCACCTGATGGTAAGCGATCGAGGGTTTAATAAAATCCGAAATTCTTTTTAAAGAGGCGAAAAATCCCATGATTTATTATTTATAATTATCAGTAAATATCAGTCAGTAATTATCGGTTGCCAGGTCCATCATATGAGCGGAGGAGGGTTCACCTAGATGGTGGTGGAAATTCCTGTATTCACAAAGTTACTGTTATTAATTTGGTATTTTTTATTTATGTATTTATTATTAAACTTACAAATTCAGTTTACAAATTATACTTGCTCTGCAAAACTGTTTACACAGTTTGTCTGCAGTATCGGTTAGTACCTTAGATTAAATCAAAATAGCGGAAAATACGCCACGTCCCTTCAATTAGACAACTGAAAACGGACCTATTTGTTTTGACATACGCTTGAGGGAGTCATCAAACGCGCTACGCGCATGCTAGC
>CM032467.1:16244254-16261836 GCA_019059595.1 Marasmia exigua | reverse complement strand
AACATTTTATTCATTCCTCCATTGTTCGTGTAGATAGGAGTATGTGTTAAGCTGACGCATCGATGAAACTAGCCTCGCCAATAGATTTATATGGATTGAGACGATTATAAGACATTTTTTTTTCAAAGTACAACGGTGAATCCATTAACGAGAGTATTTGGATTTTTTTAGAATCAATGATGCTATAATTTCTTCGTACAAGTGACCATAATGTTTGTAATAACTAAAAGTGGCCGCTCTAGGATAATAATAAGAATTATGGTTACTTGTACAAAGATAATATTGCATAAATATATCTCAAAAAAATCTTTGTACTTTTCTAAAAAAATATATCATAATCAATCCATACAAATCTATTGATGGCGAGAGTTTCGTCCATGCGGTACCTTTTATAAAAAAATCAATTGCTTGAGTCAGTCACAGCTAATTTCACATTAACGTTTCTACTGGCGCTTCGCTGGCCAGAGTCGCGTAACGCCCGCTTTGCTCGCTCGGCCCACGCACTAACCTCACATAACCATTATTTTCTCATAATTAAGTTACTCTTTAGTTTATTTAAGTTTTCTTAAGTTATCAGTTTCAGGTCTTTTAACGTCAACGGCAAAAGCAATCTTTTACTTCCTCCTGGTCTCCTGATTCTATGACAGGTTTGCTTTTTTTGCTGCCGGTCATGTGGCCTGCCCACTGCCATTTTAGCTGCGCCACATAATTTTAATTTCCCAAAACCAACGGCGCATAAAAATTTACTCTGGCCATTGCATCCTCTAACTGGAAACCGCATTTGCTCTTTATTTCCTTGTTTAATAAGCTGTAATTAATTACAGCGCTGTCCGGTGCAAGATCGCAGCCGCTGACATCGGCCCGACCGAAATAAATGACTTCATTTTATTAATCATATTTCTGTCCTAGATATTATGAGGAAAACAATTATGGGACTTTAAGAGCTAGGAAATATGAGAAATGCACAGATAGGGAACATTAATTGGTCAAACACCTCATACCTTCACGAAAAGAATATTCTATTATCTCGCGCATTTGTAGTTCTACTGGGGATGCGGGTGTTCATAGATGGCAGCTATTGTTTACTCGTACTATGAGGTGATCCGTCTGCTCATTCACTCCCTTTCAAAAAAAGACACCAGTTCAGGGTAGGCCGACGCCCATTTGACCGACCTGATTATTGCTGTAAAGACATCTTCGAGACTGAACTGCGAGAACTTCAGGTCAATGACCGGTAATGTCAGGTCAATGGTAGAAGTAGTGCAGGATCGATCAAAGTGGCGCTCTCTTGTTTCGAAGGCCAAGACTCGGTTCAGGTCGCTAAGCCAGAGGAGTAAGTAAGTAACTAAGACAGTTAAATGAAATCAATTAGCCAAACACAAACAATCAGAGTCATCGACATAGTCCACCGAATAAGCAAACTGAAGTGGCAGTGGGCTGGTCATAGTAGCCGCAGAACTGACAGCCGTTGGAGCCGTAAAGTCCTTGAGTGGAGACCGCGACTCGGTAAGCGTAGTGTAGGACACCCTGCGACAAGATGGGATGATGACATTCGAAGGCTGGCTGGTGTAGTGTGTTCTGGTGTGGTGGATGAGAGTGGCCGAAAATCTGGAGCAGTGGCGTGCATTAGGGAAGACCTATGTCCAGCAGTGGACGAATGTGGATTGCTGATCATGATGATGATAAATTAGCCAACGCCATTACTCAACATGCTGAACTAGTAGTGAGCAAGCTTTCTGTCACAGAACTGATAAAAGTTGGGGTAGAAGATTTCTTGATCCCCACGACTTGACCGGAGTGATACCACGGCATCACAAAAAACGGCGAGATGCAGCACTTTGCTGTGTTTCGTTGCGTGAGTGAGGGTATCGGAGGCCCAATCCGGGGGAAAGAAGAACCGAAGAAACATTTTATTGACCATTACAATACAAAAATTAAAAACTGACATCCATTAGAAAACATGCTGCTTATTATGCGTATGTCCACTCGATACTTTCTTACGGAATCATCTTATGGGATAACTGTGTAGACATTCAGCAAATTTTCGTTATACAGATGCGATGCATAAGAATATTATGCAATATAAATCAGATGAAATCTTGTAGAACCTTATACTGCAAACTTAAGATACTAACTCTTTGCTGCATATATATTCAAATGTTGTAAGTTTATAACGAAGCATTCCGACCAGTCATCATCGTCATAGTCAGCCCATTTAAGACCCCACTGCTGGGGCACGGGCCTCCCTCAATCACATGAGGGGTAATTGACATACTCAATGGTAATTGTCATTCCGACCTGTACTCACCACGAAATAACATAAAACAGATTAATCGTTACCAGTGCACACTAGAATTACCTTTTAAAAAATTAAATAAATACTCATCCGCTACCCATTCAATGCTTATTAAGATATATAACCACTTGCCAAATAAATTAAAAAGTATTAGTACAAAGGCCCCCAAGCACTTGCATCCCAGCTTAAATATTATTAATTAATAAATGCTATTACATATAACATAACGGCATATTTTAATGATAATAATTTTAGTTGATTGAATAGATTGATAGAATTAATGTTTATTATGTTAAAATAAATTTCAATTGTAATGTTTTGAATGTTAATTAAAATGAATGTATCTTTTTCAATTGTAATTGCTAATATTTGTTTTACTGGATTTGTTAAGTTAAATTGATTTTTATTTTAATTGTATTTTTATCCAAATGTTTATTCTTTCTTATTTTAAGATAATAATGGATTGATGTACATAATTTTTCAAATATAATTTTAACATTCAATATTGGACCGGAACCACTGTTTTGCCGGCACCCTTACTGGGTATCACATCGTACGTACCATATTAAATTGTCAACTTTGAAACATGTGATAGTGCAATAAATCATTATGAACATAGGTAACATTCACACATTAAAACATTACAGATAAAGGTGAGTACGAAAACATTACAATGAAAATATTCTAAATAAACAGGCGTGTGTGAAGTTTGAGGTTAATCAGGTTCCGGCCACAGCATGGATCTCCCTTAGAGATTTGTTTAAAGAAATCGACATACTTACCGTGGCTTCTCAATACATCTGTCCGCAACCGGTCATGTACGCGCGGGAGGAGACGTGCGGAGGGGCCGTGACGTCACAGCGGTCACTACGCCGTGGTCCACCGCGTCGCCGTTCCCCGGGCCACTTTGCTTTGCCTCCTACGCCCGGCCACACACGGACCACCCCGGGACGCCACCGAACCGCGATATCTCAAATCCGTGAATTGGCAATAAACCAGCATCTATGTTTCTACAGTCCGCTTTTTATTTACTTATTTAGATAGGACCCTATCATTGGTCCTTCTCGGTTAGTTAATTCGCGAGATAGGCATTACCGGCAACAAACATCAAGCCAATCGCAAGTCGGACTTTGGACCCCGAGACTTCAACCAACGTGGCGCCGCTTCTTCAACCAAACGGTTTGGGTATTTGTGAGTTCGTTCCGATTTATTTCCTATTTCTTACCCTTTACCTTTTTGAAATTTAAAATAGCTTAATTTAGTGAGTGCATATAACTTCATTTTTCTCATATGTAAGGTTGCGTAATAGCTTCGTTAAACTCTTCTTATAAATCTTTCTTATAGTAATCATATCTTTCATTGCTTATTAAATTGTAAACCCATTCTACGTAAAGTAAAACATATCAATAGCTTCCTATAACGCGGATCGAGACCGCGCGGGCGCATCGCGCAGGTGTGCTTTTGTTCTCGCTCGGCGCGTCTTACGTAATCATTGCCTACAACCATTTTTTCTATTCAGTCTATTCATCACTATCCTTATAAATTGTGCGTCCTTTTAAATAGTGTCGTAAAAGTTTTATTACCCACTTCATTCTTTGCTAATTAGATTATCACCTTTTATATATAGCTACCGTAATTATGGCCGATGACAAAAAAGAAAGAGAGAAGTTAATTAAAAAACGTAGCTGTATGAAGTCAAAGTTGACTATTTTCAATAATTTACTGGCCGAACTTAAGAGCTGTACTGAGCTTAGCACTATCCAACGCCTAAAGCTAGAAAATTCGTTTAAAAAATTTGATGCCGTATACGCCGTTTTTGATCAGTTGCAGACCGATATTGAAATGCTTTCGGAGGATCAGACTGCCGAAAGTGAGGAGCGCGAACAGTTCGAGGAGTACTATCACACGCTGGTCGCGGAGGCCCGGGTGCTGCTGGGCGACAGCGGCGACCAGCGCCTTCTGGATGGTTCCGTATCGTGCGTCGATGATGTACAGGCGAGTGCTTCAAATTCTAATAATAATTGCGTTCGATTGCCTAAAATTGACTTGCCCATTTTCCATGGTCACTATCAGCACTGGCTCAAATATAGGGACACTTTCATATCATTAATTCATTCAAGAAAGGATATTGATAAAATTAATAAATTGCATTATTTACATGCTTCATTGAAAGGCAGCGCTTTGCTAGTAATTGATAATTTAGATTTTAAAGCTGATAATTACGATGCGGCTTGGAAGTTGTTATGCGACAGGTACGACAACAAGAGATTACTCGTCAACAATCATGTCCAAGCATTGTTTAGTGTTCAGCAAATGCAAAAGAATCTTTTACTTCAATTCGTAATATGATTGATGTAACTAATAAAAACTTGCGCGCCTTATCATCATTGAATCAACCTACTAAGTATTGGGATACTTTAATTATACATATAATGGCGGAAAAATTGGATAGCGTAACTCACAGGGTCTGGGAAGAGCACAGAAATGAACTCACCGACCCTCCTTCTTTAAATGTTTTCATTACCTTTCTTAGCAACAGGGCAGACTTACTGGAGACATTACAAGAAACAGGTATAATACAAAAAAAATAACTACAAACAAAATTCAAACTTTCTTATAGATACTGTACAAAATAATAATAAAAATAATATTACAGTAATAAAAATTTTAGATCAAATCAAAACATTAATAATAATAATAATAAACAAAAAATCTTTAAAATGTTCCCTATGTAATGAAAATCATCATTTATTTAACTGTCAAACGTTTAGGTCCCTTTCTATTGAGGGATAGGCTTAATAAGGCCAAGGAGGCGAAGGTGTGTCTTAATTGTTTACGACCAGGTCACTTTGAAAACAAATGCAGCTTGTCCCTTGTAGGTACTGCAAAAAGAGACATAGCACACTCTTGCACTTACATGAATCGGAACCATCTCCTGTGCCTTCTATCCCAGTGAATAACTTTAGTAATTTCACAAATAATTCCCATGAGTCACCACATCATACTACAGGTTCGCATGTATTACTTTCCACAGCGAAGGTGCGCGTGCTAGACGAGCGCGGAGACGTGCACTCCGCGCGCTTGCTGCTCGACAATGGCAGCACGGCGAATTTCATAACACAGTCTCTGTGTGGTAAGCTGGGTCTGTCGCGCCGCGGTGCGAACTCAACGGTGACAGGTATCAACAATCATTCTTCTTTAAGTACACAGTCTTGCAGTCTTACGTTAATGTCCATTCATGATGATTATAAAATTACTGTTGACTGTCTTATACTGCCGCAAATCACTCAGTGTTTGCCTTCTTCCTTTATTGATGTCGAACATATTCCTCTTCCCAAAGGAATATGTCTTGCCGACCCAACCTTTCATGTACCGTCTGTCATAGACATCTTAGTGGGGGCCGATGTATTTTGGTCCGTCTTAGGTCACAATCAAATTAACTTGGGTAAAAATCAGCCCAAGTTATATGAAACGAAACTGGGTTGGTTAGTGTCTGGGCATGTTGCCCGCCTTAAGCACTCTTCTCATTCCCCCGTTTGTCATTTTTTAAACGTGGACCCCAACCCAGACTTGTCTCGTTTCTGGGAACTTGATACTGTAGCAGCAAAGCACTCACTATCCCCCGAAGAACGTGCCTGTGAGCAGAGTTTCATTTTAAATACCACTCGTAAAGATAATGGCCGCTTCGTTGTAACTTTGCCGCTGAAGGAAGACCCTTCAGTCTTAGGCGACTCATATCAACAGGCTAAGTGCCGTTTCTTATCTTTAGAGCGTAGGTTCTCGAGGATCCTTATTTTAAAGATATGTACCTAGACTTTATGCTCGAATATGAGAATCTAGGTCACATGACTGAAAATAGTGAGCCTTCAGCTAGCTGTCTTCAACAGGATCATACCAGTTATTTTTTGCCTCATCACGGGGTCTTGCGTGAGTCTAGTACCTCTTCTCGTCTTAGGACCGTTTTTGATGGTTCAGCCACCACCACTTCAGGTCTGTCACTAATAATATATTAATGGTTGGTCCCACTGTGCAAGAGGACTTATACTCAATATTATTACGCTTTCGACAGCACAAATATGTCATCACGGGTGATGTTGAAAAAATGTATAGGGCAATTGAAATTAACCCTATTCAACGCCCGCTCCAACAAATAATCTTTCGTAGCGATAGTTCAAAACCCTTAAAAACCTACACTCTTAATACGGTAACTTACGGGACGGCATCAGCCCCGTATTTAGCTACCAAGTGTTTGGTTAGTTTGGCATCTAGTGCACCTAACGACGACGTAAAACAGGCCATTCAAAGGGATTTTTACGTCGACGATTATTTAGGTGGTTCATCATCTATAGAAAAAACAATAAACATTTGCAAAGGTGTAATTTCAACATTAGAAAAAGCACATTTTAATTTACGTAAATTTAAATCAAATAGTAAATTCATTCTTGATCGAATTGCCCCATCTTCCCAAAAATCACAAATTGCCCCATCTTCCCCAAAATCACATATTACCCCATCTACCCATAAATCAAATAATATTTACAGTTTATCAGATATGGATTTAAATTCACAGTCTAAAACTTTAGGATTAAATTGGATCTGTGATTCCGATAATCTTTCATTTTCCATAAAAATAGATTTAAATAAGAAGATAACTAAACGACACATTCTTTCTGTCATTAGTCAAGTTTTTGACCCTTTAGGTCTTATAGGCCCATGTGTCGTTGAAGCCAAAATTATTATGCAGCGATTATGGAAACAAAATCAATGCACTTGGGATGAAGAGGTTTCATGTGAAATCAAACAATTATGGGCTGCCTTTGCGAATACCTTACCCCTTCTTAACCAACTCAAAATACCTCGATGGGTTCTTTGTGATGACTCCCTTACATATGAAGTTCATGTCTTTTCAGACGCTTCAGAGAAGGCGTACGGGGTCTGTATATACATACGAAGTATTTTGAGTGATGGTACGTTTAAAGTACAAATATTGACATCAAAAAGTCGTATTGCACCTATCAAACCGACCTCTATTCCCCGTTTAGAGCTTTGCGGGGCCTTATTGGCATCAAGACTGTGTACTAAGGTGTTAGCTGCTTTGACTATACCAATAACTAAATGTAGATTTTGGTGCGATTCTACCATAGTGTTGGGATGGTTAACGACTCCATCTAGTGAACTTAAAAGTTTCGTAAAAAACTGTGTTCATGAAATTCAGGAGAGCACCGAGCGTCACACGTGGAGTTACGTACCGTCGGCCGACAATCCGGCGGATCTTGTTTCCCGTGGGCTGAAGGCTGATCTTATCAGCAGTTCTACCTTGTGGTGGCTAGGTCCCACCTTCTTATCAAAGGATGAAACTCATTGGCCTGAAATGCCCAACCAAAGCGTGAATCACGATCTACCAGAACTAGTATCTTATTCCGTAGCCCGCACTGACAACCCTAATGCTGATGTAGTTAGTGGCTTTGTAGATTTAGTTAGTAGCTTTATTAACAAAAAATCTAAGTTGATTTCATTGCAAAGATCAATGGCATACTTATTGAGATTTATATACAATTGTAAAAATAAAAATAATAAATTAACTGGACATCTATCTGTTGAGGAACTTAAAAAATCATTTAACTTAATAATTAAAAAATCACAAATCGAAATGTTTCCGGATGAGTATGCCATTCTCAAATCAAACAAATCGTTCCCTCATAAAAATCGTCTTCTTTTTTTATCCCCCTTTTTAGACTCGAATAATATAATGCGAGTCGGTGGCAGATTAAATAATTCCCCTTATAGTTATGATGTGAAGCATCCCATACTTTTATGTAGTAAACATCACTTTACTATCATCCTTTTTGAACATTTTCATATTAAATATTTACATGCTGGCCCCCAACTCTTACTTGCGAATATTAGGCAAACATTTTGGCCGTTGGGTGGCCGCAATTTATCTAAAAAATGCGCAAACAAATGCATCAGATGCTGTAGGTATAAGGCTTAGACTGTTCAGCCTATCATGGGTCAATTACCAGCATCTCGTACTGAGTTAGAGTTTCCTTTCTTACATTGCAGCGTTGATTACGCTGGGCCAGTGTTAGTAGCTGATAGGAAAGGGAGGGGTTGTAAACTGCTCAAGTCATTTTTAGCAATTTTTATTTGCAATTCAGTAAAAGCTGTACATATCGAGCTCGTTACGGCTCTATCCAGTGAAGCCTATTTAGCCGCTTTAAATCGTTTTGTCTCACGGCGTGGTAAACCCGAAAGCATTACGTCGGACAACGGCACAAATTTCGTTGGTACTTATAACGAACTTTCTAAATTTTTGGTGCAATCTGATCTTGAAGGTTTAGTAGCTCAGGAGGGAATTAAATTTAAATTTATTCCAGCGTACACCCCCCACTTCAACGGCTTAGCTGAGGCAGCCGTTCGCTCTACTAAGCACCACCTCAAGCGGCTATTGGACGCTACGCACCTTACTTATGAGGAGATGGCCACATGTCTCACTCAAATTGAGGCTATTTTGAACTCTCGTCCTTTGACCCATCTTTCTTCTGACCCTACCGACCTGTCCCCTTTAACTCCTGCCCATTTCCTAATCGGACGGCCACTTATATCTATTCCACACCCACAGATAGCGAATGCCAACATTACTCGCTTAGAGCGATTCAAGCGCATAGAGCATATTAAGCAACACTTTTGGCATCGCTTCTCCATGGAATACGTCAGCCTGTTGCAGCAGAAATTAAAGTGGCAGTCCTCAAGAAACGAACTAAAATCAGGCTCGCTTGTCGTCATCAAAGACAACACTCTTCCACCACTTCTGTGGTCTTTGGGAAGAGTCACAAATGTTTACCCTGGTAGTGACGGGGTCGTCAGGGTCGCCGAAATCAAGACCAAGAGGGGAACCATTCGGAGGGCATTTAATAACATCTGTCCCCTTCCAGAGTCTTGAAGCCTTCAGCAGCCTTTCAACCCGGGGAGCATGTCCGCAACCGGTCATGTACGCGCGGGAGGAGACATGCGGAGGGGCCGTGACGTCACAGCGGTCACTACGCCGTGGTCCACCGCGTTGCCGTTCCCCGGGCCACTTTGCTTTGCCTCCTACGCCCGGCCACACACGGACCACCCCGGGACGCCACCGAACCGCGATATCTCAAATCCGTGAATTGGCAATAAACCAGCATCTATGTTTCTACAGTCCGCTTTTTATTTACTTATTTAGATAGGACCCTATCACATCCTTGATTGCCTTATGCACGTACATAAGTATCTCCATCTGTTCTCGAAGAAGTCCGACTGTCACAGCCTTAACACCAGAAATAAGCACAGACTGGCCGTTCCAAATATCAGGCTCCATAAGGTTGGCAGTTCATTTATAGGATTGAGCATAAACATGTTTAATAAGTTACCTCAGATTATTATTGAGTTGCCCACACATAAGTTTAAATTGTACATAAAAAACTGTTTAATGAAGAAAAGCTATTATTAAATAGACGATTTTTTGAATGACAATAATTTAGGGACATATTAGTAACACAAAAATTGTACTATATTTTTAAGTTAATGGTGACATTTTGTAAAACATTGTTTTTAAAAGAGTAACTCTTGCTGGTGTCTTCTTGGCAGAAAACTACATTCCAAACCAGTGGTAAACATATTGACATTCATAAGTGTTCTGTATGGACCTAAATTGAATAAACAATTTTCATTTCATTTCATTTCATGGTGCAGCCACCATATCGACAGATGCCACTGAAGTGCTGGTATTCTGGCAGGACCTATTGTGAGTGTCGACCGTGTTAATGAAGAAATATAGATAAATAATTACTAATGGGAAAGAGGTGTTTAAAGGTTCGCAGCGCACTTATGACTCCACTGGTGTAGTCCATGGGCGGTGGCAATCGCTTACCATCAGGTGATCCATCTGCTCGTCTGCCACCTGTCACATAAAAAAAGTGTGAATTTGCGCAAGGGAAAGGAGGTCTATACAGACAGTGGGAACTACCGCGCTGATGATCATGATCATGATGAAGGTGCCCTCCGGCTAGATAAAATGAGAAATGCCGGTAGGCACAGACGGGTTGTGGATTGTCCGAGATATGCATTCTTGGCGCCTCGTTCTGGTGACCGAGCCATCATAATTCATGCAATTTTGTCTCTTCTCATCATCATCATCATCATCAGCCCATTTAAGTCCCCACTGCTGGGGCACGGGCCTCCCTCAATCACATGAGGGGTAATTGCCATACTCACCACGCTAGGCAGACGGGTTGGCGAGGGTTTTGGTATAAATGCAGAGTTTTCCTTCTCTGGGTGCTGATGATCATGCCAGCAGCTTTACCTTAGTCGCCTTTTACGACACCTCGGTAAGAGTGAGGGTGGCCTATTCTACTCTGCCGGGGACCACACGGCTTGTCTCTTCTAGTACGTAAGGATCATGCATCAGTTCTTCTATTGCTTCTTCTCCGCAGAATACAGTCAACTCCAAAAATATATATATACACTTTAGGACGTTGTCACAATATATAATATAAGAAAGTAAACCTCTACTTTCTTATAGGTAAGTATTGTGACAAGGTCCTAAAGTGTATACATATTTTTGGAGTTGACTGTATTCTGCGTCAAAGGGACTTCGCATGTCTGTGGCAGATGCTGAGTGAAGAAGTTCTTAAGTGCCTTCATGCGGTGAATAATGTTATTTATGTTTTTTTTTATGTGATAGGTGGCAGACTATCAGACAGATCAACTGTTAATAAGCGATTGCCGCTGGCCATGGACATGTAATTTGAATTTGATGTTTTTGTGGTACTTAGATAAATAATTTCTTTTGCGGAATCCTATAGGACGTGTAAGCTCAATTTATTTATTTTCATTTAACATATAGCTGCAATAAATACGTCAAAAGAAAAGCAAGGCTTTCCTCTCTAAGATATTACATCTTACATTCCGAGTGTATGAAATCGAATCGTTCTCCAAATCGATGATCGCGCCCGTCTGGGATCTGCTGCTATAGTGTACTTACAAGCAGTAAGATAGTTTTGTTTAGACTCGAAACAGTACAGGTAAAAGTAAGTAGTTTTTCTTTCTTCATGTTGACGATAAAAAATACGTTTTTTTCTATTTTAATTAATAATAATAATAATTCTCACAACATCTCATACGTTGACCTGATTCCGTACTAAGTAGCTTAAGCACTTGTGTTACAGATATCAGACAACAGAGGAACACAAATATATACTTAAGTACATATATTACACCCAGACACCGAACAAACACAAGTGTTCATCGCACGAATGTTCGTCCAGGGAGGGGATCGAACCCACGACCTTTGGCGTAAGAGGCAGGGTCACTACCAATTGCGCCATCTGGTCAGTCAATTGTATTTAATCTATTGTATTTATAACTGTAGAGCGTCGTAGCTTGTCATAGTCCTTTACCTAGGAATCCTCTGACCTGATCCTCTGATCTGGGTGACGGGGGATACTAACTTTTAAAGTATGACACGCCTCTCAATAGGACACAGTTGAGGCATTTCAGGTCTCTGGATGAATGGAGTCAATTTTCAATACAATACATTTATTGTTAATCATATGAGGTAAGCTGTTACATATCAGGTGTTGCATAATGTATGAACCCAGAATTTTAAACGGCTTTTGAAAAATATTTTGCTTCATAGGTAGTGGACCCACTAGTATAGCCATGTATGAAGCAAAGTTTTCTTCCCTCACTTTGTTTCGGGACTTTACGCAGCGTTTAACGAATTAGTTCACAAATCTACCAATAGGTGGCGCTGGGCGTAGATTACATCGCGCACGTTTTTCGCTTTACCTATAAGCCTTCGCTGGATCGCCAATCCGCATTACGCAAGCGTGGTGATTAAGCCTAATCCCATAATCGTAGCGATGACTTTTTTTTTCTTTATTGAGGAAACAAACAACTTAAATACTAATACATTTAGATTGTTTAAATAAAAGTAACTCACTACGCACGCACTTTAGGAATTTAAACAAAAAGACTTATTCTTAATAGCAGTCAATCAAAAAAGATAAAAAAAGAAAACTTTTTACTTATTCATAGATGTGCATACATGAATGCTCCTTCAGAAGGCGACAAAACGATCTAATAAAAAACCTATCACTACTTGTCAGGATTAGACTTGATTTGTATGATGGAGGTCTTTGCCTTGTAGTGGGTGGGACAGTATCCAGGTTGATACTAAAAAAATATTAAAATTTTACGACATTGCTTACTATACTGTGGCGGGTACGACCCGGGCTGCATACAAACGAAGAGACAGCCTGAGCCCGCGTGATGTATTGCGTCTACACTCCGCGCGCAGACAGAGTGCCTTAGCCAAAGAACTAGGGTCCCTACCTCGATAGGCAATATCTCAGAATGGAGACGAGAATAAGGGCCGGTCTTATGTATGCTAAAAGAAGGGTAAAGTAAATTGCTTAGGATTTGTCTAAGCTGCCTGGAAATACCAAGACCCTTCTTCGGTTCGATGACATTCACTCACACATAGAAGTCAGAAACAGAAGTGAAGCAACGCCTATGTCGTATGTTGCCGAGTAAGTGAGGGTACCGAAAGCCCAATCGCCCAATAGGCGCGTAAAAAGGTTGGCAGCGCACTTAGGTCGCCACTGGTATAACGGGTGTTTATTGGCGGCAGGAATCGCTTACCATCAGGTGATCCGTTTCCTCTTTGGTTTTCTGTGAGGCCGCGGTATCAATTTGGTTGAGCATGCCCTTTCATGCCGAAGGGTGGCTCTCCAACGGTAAATTTCCTTCAATTTTAAGCGAGTTTTCCAATTTTGACGTCTTTTAAGGGTTTTTACAAAGGATGCTGTCATCATCATCAGCCCATTTAAGTCCCCACTGCTGGGGCACGGGCCTCCCTCAATCACATGAGGAGTAATTGACATACCACGCTTGGGAGACAGGTTGGCGAGGGTTTTGATATTAATGCACAGTTTTCCTTCTCTGGGTGCTGATGATCATGCCAGCAGCTTTACCTTAGTCGCCTTTTACGACACCTCGGTAAGAGTGAGGGTGGCCTATTCTACTCTGCCGGGGACCACACGAATGCTGTACGCGGTCGAAATGCCAAGCTGTGAATATTATTTATTATGTATTCATGAAACTCAATCGCATTTAGTCCCGATTTTATGCATTACTCTAACGCAGAGCGAAAGTTTATAATGATGTTTGACGTCTTCTGATTCTCATACGAGCGAGTTTATTTTGAAGTCCTTCGCATCACATACGGTTATGTTCGTTACGACTTCGCTAACTCCACTGTGGCGGCTACGACCCGGGCTGCATACAAACGAAGAGACAGCCCGAGCCCGCGTGATGTATTGCGTCTACACTCCGCGCGCAGACAGAGTGCCTTCGCCGTAGCTTTATTGACAAAGAACTAGGCTCCCTACCTCGATAGGCAATATCTCAGACTAGAGACGAGAATTTGAGCTGGTCTTTTGTATGCTAAAAAAGGGTAAAGTAAATTGCTTAGGCTTCGTCTTAGCTGCCTGGAAATACTATGATGAATATTCGTTTGATGGTGCTCGTATTGCTAATAAAATTCGCCAAAAAATTCACAATGATCAGTTAGTCTCAAATAGGACATTTTTATATAAGATAAGTGGCAAATCACCCTATCAAACGGAACAACACTACTGGAGTAACAAGTGCACTGCCAACCTTTTAGCTCCTTTTGCTCGGGGAAACACAGTGTTATTATTTGATAGAAATGGGGTGAGCCCTGCGTCTCATAGCCACTGCAACCAGTAGATGATCTATTATGTCAGCCCCGTAACCTATTACAGCACCTCATGTAGCTCCAGTTCCAGGATAAACCCGAGAGTGGAGCTGATGGGGGAGCTCTTGATCTCGTCTGCTGAGATCATGTGTGCTCCCAGGTGCCGACTTCTGCAGCGGTGCAGCGCTATGCACTCGCCGAGGACGTGGATCATCGTTTCCTCGTCCTCGCGACAGAACCTGCAGATTTTGGTATCTGAAAGGCCCATGTTGTGCAGGTGCTTGTTTAATTTGCAGTGCCCTGTGAGGGTCCGAAAGAGTGCCCTAACATGTCCTCTACTCAGTTTTATTATTTCTACAGCTCGTCTCTGATCGAACGCCTGTATCAACGCCTTAGACTGTTCTAGTCGAGGTAGTCTTTTCCAGAATTCACTGCTTTGCTTATGCTACCACTCTTTTAACACGTTAGCTGCGGCACCAATTTTTGCATACTTTCCGTTCCTGCGGCACGAGCCGAGCACGAGCACCTCCTTTTACAGACTAAAATCCATTTTCTGGCGCGAAATCAAAGATAAATGAGAATTTTGGTCCTTATTGATATAGACAGTGAATTGATGAACCCTAATCCACCGTCGCCCCGGGATCGGATGGCTAGTTTAGGAATTATTAGGAAAACAAAATATGGGATCTTATACACCTCGTAACGCACTGAAATAGGGCAAATTTTCGCTGCGATTAGTGATGGGAAAAATAATATCGACGTTTTTAAACTGTCTTAACTACGCAACGACTTGACCGATTTTGATCAATTGATATAATTGTCATTAGATCGTTTTAAGGGCAAAACCTGGCGAAACAACACAAAGCTATCAAATATTTAAATAATCTAAATTTTGCTTGAAGGCTCCATAAAGAAAAAAAAACCGGCCAAGTGCGAGTCGGACTCGCGCACGAAGCGTTCCATTCTATACCATTAAGAGGCACCTATTACAGACTTATTATTGGAAAATAATGGATTACGGTTTATGCATAAGGTTTATCTTTCTATTTGTATATGAAAATCTTAATGCGGTTCACAGAATAGAAAAAAAAAAGGCAACCAGAAGTAGAAAAGAAACTGTCCTATTTATTCTGCCTCGGGCTTTAAAAATACACTTATTAGAACTTGAATTAACATTAAAAAATCACTATCAATATACTTTTTTTTATAAAAATCTCAATATATATTTGTACTTATTTATGAGTGTTTTTCATTGAAACAGGGTAGACAATAAGATTTTTTGCACTGAGTGCACTGAGTTAAAATCTTTTTAGATTTTTATCAGCTTCACGAGATGGTAAAAATGTGCGTAGTTTTTGGTAACAACCAACACATCTTCTCCTTTTTTCACCCTTTTCGAGTATACTTAAGTAATAATATCTTACACTTACTTTAGGTACATAGCTACCAAGATAAGAAAAAACTAGGTACTTACTGAAGATTTTTTTCATTAAAAACTTACCTGTTTTGGCTCTGTTTCTGGGTTTTTTAAAATTAGCTTCTTCCGACATCGTTAAGACATGTTCGGCGCTGTAAAAGGACGTGCTCTCCAATCGACGTGATGCACAACACTGGTCGCGGGAAGCTCGCGTTGAGTGCGGTACGAGGTCAGGGGGGATATGGGACGTTTTAGCCTCGTTCCGCACTGCTTTAAAATTATATTAATTCAGTGCGGCATGAGGCCTAAGACATCCGGTACCAAGGTAGGTACACCACCGAGTCCGGTACCCATTAGTGATCTCAATTATATATTTATCTCTTTCCTACACTGGACCAAACCAAAGCTATGCCATTCGCACGACAGAGAAATTCACTTTTTTGCTTGCCGCACCACAGGGAAGTTGCATCAGGGGTGATTTAGGCCTCGCTTCGCACTTAACGTGTTAACTTGAACCTGACCATGCAGGCTGGAACGCCATTTATTGGTTCCGGTCCGAGTAGTGGGCTCCCTGCCCCGGCCTTTGCTAGCACGTCAGCGACTTCGTTGCCTCTGATATTGCAGTGTCCCGGTACCCAAATCAGATTTACGATGTTGGCATTGCCAAGCTGGTTTAGGAGCAGGGCACACTCGCTAGTGAGTTTGGAGTCAAGTTCACAGGATGTTAACGCCTTGAGGGCAGCTTGACTATCTGAGAAGATGAATATCTTCTTATTCTGGAGATTCATTTGTAGACTCTCTTGGACAAACCCATACGTGTCAAACCAGATGGGTTTGACACATATGGGTTTGATGGATAGGTCTTTAAAAATGATGTTGATGTTTCTAATATATTTTTTTTCTTAACTTAATACTTTGCGCAAGAGACGCTTCGAAATGGTAAAATGTGTGTGTGCCAAAATATACCTTTCGATAAGCAAGGGTCCTTCTCATAAGAACCTCATAAAGTATAACACGGACAACACGTAAATCTAAAATGCACGCTACCCACAAACGCCGAGACTTTATGCAAACACGTACCAGCCAAGTCCCGACAAAGATGTTATCGTTCAGCCGAATGGATCGGCGAATTATACGTCACTACTTTAAGTTAAAGTTCTCTCCTTCAAGAGTGAAGCCGGACTAGTGATGGGACGAGTGCTAAAATGACTCAAATAACATTGACTATTGTTCCTATAGCGGTTGCTTCGGCATAATGGACCGGCTCATTCGGAGTTATGTTATGCTACGGCAAAGGAAACCGGGGTGACTTTCCCCGGACGCAGCACTGTGTTCAATCAACGGGAAAGGGAAGTTAAAAGGTTAGCAGCGCACTTGTGACATCGTTATTTAGAGTGTGACAATCCCTTACTATCAGGTAATACATCAGCTCGTATGCCACCTATCGCATAAAAAAGATCACTAGGTTCGTTTATTATTTTAATGTGTGTGATCTTATCAGCGACTATGATACACTCATGGATGATTTGAAGGAACAAATCATGCCTTTTTATGTGATAAGTGATTCGATAGGCAAGCAAATCAATGACCTGGAGCCCAATTCTCAGGCTCGTGATATTTTGAAAACATGGTGGATTACTGCTGAAAACCATACAAAAAAACTATGTTGTAGTGATATATAACGTATGATAATAAATGTTACGAGCACGAGAATTAACTTTGAATCAGCTGAGAATTCGGGAGCTGGTTGGTGGTAGCGATCGCCGTTGCCCGCGTTACATCAATGGAGTCACATATGCGCTTGTGGCTTTCGGGTTTGAGTGTTCTCGAGCGGTATTGTATCAAATGAGTCGAGTGGTATTTGCTTCGTCATCCCTAGCCCGGACATCGAACCCATTACCGTTATCGCTTGCCTGCCAGTCCGCGAGCGATGTCGGTGACTTATCACGCCGGATCAAATCAGTCTGGTACTGGCACTTTTCAAATGTATGAAGTTGGAAACAGAAACTTTTATCTGTTTCTAATTCTTGGGAGATAGAACGGAAGATGGTGGGTTAAGGGGATTATGTTTACTAAGAAAAAACGGTTGACTTCAAAAGCCTTTTCTAAATGATGCC